>JAHLJT010000631.1:10998824-11190857 GCA_031308135.1 Acheta domesticus | reverse complement strand
ACCACATGTATGTTGGGGCACATGTTCGTACTTTATGAAAATGGTTGCAAAGTTCACGATCATCAAGACCGTAAGTGCAGGTTTTTCTGCAGTACCCAAACTTGGCTTCAGCTTTTGAGATCTGTTCATCATGAATGTTATCTAATTTCTAAATCACCAAGTGATTGCACCTTTGATGAGGCTAATGTACATTGTTCCAACTGACCAAATGAGGCAGTAACCATTGAACTTGATCTTCAAGAGATCCATTCAGCACAACTCGTCTCATCAGACATCAAGAAGTTAATGATCTTTTTTTAATTTTTTTATTGAAGGTCGCATCAACTACTAGGCCATTAGCGACCACAATTGGATTTAACGTTATGGTATCTATGAGGATGAAACGATGTGGTGATGATAGGGGGTGAAAGGACGAACACATACAACCAACCCCAAGGCGAGACTCGAACCCGCGACCCCTCGGTCCGAGTTCACTACGGCACTACTGGTTTAGCTATCTCGGCCACGGAGCCGACTTAATGATCTTTGTGGAGACTTTAAACATTTTGAAGTTGGTGTTGTTTTTTTTGCGATTGGAAGGTTAGAATTTACCTCATGAATGTGTTAGTTATTCATTTATAAGGCTACGGCGTGAATTCAAAATTTACTTCTCTGTCGCCGAGACTTTTTCTATTGTAATAATGTTGATGGTGTTTTTGGGTCTCAGGGGCGTGTTTACAACCCGTACGAGTGGAGCCTGTTCATTGACATTTCGAAACAAAGTTTGATGGTGTGCTCCTTCATAATGGTAATATGAAGATTAATGCCAAGTTCCTTAGTTCGAATTGGCTACTTAGTTCACAAGAAAAAGGCTCATGAAAATACGTGCAAGTTACTGGATCACATTACCAACGAAAAATTCAGGTAAAAGCTGTATGGAGACCTGAAATTGGATAGGAATACTACTTGCCATGTAGGAAGAATTCACCAAATAATGTTGTTTCAGTTGTGAGACCACCGCAAGGAAGCTCATTACGTTCGCAAAGAATAACATCATCGAAAAAACATACAGTCCAAACAATATAGGTGTGGCCAATAAACAATAAGTAAACCCAAAGGACTTCCTTTCCATCCCTTTACATCGAATTGGGTTTGATGAAGATATTCGTGAAAGCACTGAACAGAGAGGGTCGACCTTTCGCAAATATGAGGACGATGTTTCCCAGCATGCTAGACGAAAGACAGTATTTTTAATGACCCACAGACCTGTTAAGGACATTTCTTGGCTGTCGTCTAGTCTTTTCTCCGAATTTGAGACAGACAAGTGATGCGCGAAGTGAACGTTTTAGAACGAAAAATGTCTTTGGCTTACTCTTTTAAATATTCGGATCCTACTTTTGTCGCCATTCTGTCCTGATACATTTCATTCGTTCACGCAGAGACACTCTTTCATTGTCAGTTACATATGTTTACATATTTACCGAATGCGAAGTTGCTATCTAATAAATGTCTGTCCTCTCGTACCCCTCGTACCCTCCTTCAAAACATTTTTGACGTCATATTTGCCTGCGAACCCTCGGTCGATTCGTGGCGTGATGGAGGCGTGTGAGCGAGCGATGGTTTGAGGTCTGCGCTGATGACACGTGAAGGGCGTTCCACTGGGGCGATCAGCCGGCCGGCACGGGCGCGGAGCAGCGGCATTCACCCACGGCGGCCTCGTGCCCGCCCCGCCGCTTCACCAGCACCCCGCCCGGCCCTTCCTGGAATCGCCATGCCCCGCCCCGCCTCTCGCCAAGACTCTCGACCACGCCTCTCGCCCCGCCTCTCGTCCTGCCTCTCGCCTCGCCCTCGCCCCGCCTCTCGCCCCGCCTCTCGCCCCGCCTCTCGCCCCACCCCTCGCCCCGCCTCTCGCCACCCCTCTCGCCACCCCTCTCGCCCCGCCTCTCGCCCCGCCTCTCGTCCCGCCCCTCGCCCCGCCTCTCGCCCCGCCTCTCGCCCCGCCTCTCGTCCCGCCCCTCGCCCCGCCTCTCGCCCCGCCTCTCGCCCCGCCTCTCGTCCCCACCCCTCGCCCCGCCTCTCGCCCCCGCCTCTCGCCCCGCCTCTCGTCCCGCCCCTCGCCCCGCCTCTCGCCCCGCCTCTCGCCCCGCCTCTCGCCCCGCCTCTCGCCCCGCCTCTCGCCCCGCCCTCGCCCCGCCTCTCGCCACCCCTCTCGCCCCGCCTCTCGCCCCGCCTCTCGCCCCGCCTCTCGTCCCGCCCCTCGCCCCGCCTCTCGCCCCGCCTCTCGCCCCGCCTCTCGTCCCGCCCCTCGCCCCGCCTCTCGCCCCGCCTCTCGCCCCGCCTCTCGTCCACCCCTCGCCCCGCCTCTCGCCCCGCCTCTCGCCCCGCCTCTCGTCCGCCCCTCGCCCCGCCTCTCGCCCCGCCTCTCGCCCCGCCTCCTCGCCCCGCCTCTCGCCCCGCCTCTCGCCCCGCCCCTCGCCCCGCCTCTCGCCACCCCTCTCGCCCCGCCTCTCGCCCCGCCTCTCGCCCCGCCTCTCGTCCCGCCCCTCGCCCCGCCTCTCGCCCCGCCTCTCGCCCCGCCTCTCGTCCCGCCCCTCGCCCCGCCTCTCGCCCCGCCTCTCGCCCCGCCTCTCGTCCCGCCCCTCGCCCCGCCTCTCGCCCCGCCTCTCGCCCCGCCTCTCGCCCCGCCTCTCGCCCCGCCTCTCGCCCCGCCTCTCGCCCCGCCCTCGCCCCGCCTCTCGTCCCGCCCCCTCGCCCCGCCTCTCGCCCCGCCTCTCGCCCCGAATCTCTCCCCGCCTCTCGCCCCGCCTCTCGCCCCGCCTCTCGCCCCGCCTCTCGCCCCGCCTCTCGCCCCGCCTCTCGTCCCGCCTCTCGCCCCGCCTCTCGCCCCGCCCCTCGCTCCGCCTCTCGCCCCGCCTCTCGCCCGCCTCTCGCCCCGCCTCTCGCCCCGCCTCTCGCCCCGCCTCTCGCCCCGCCTCTCGCCCCGCCTCTCGCCCCGCCTCTCGCCCCGCCTCTCGCCACCCCTCCTCGCCACCCCTCTCGCCACCCCTCTCGCCCCGCCTCTCGCCCCGCCTATCGCCCCGCCTCTCGCCCCGCCTCTCGCCCCGCCTATCGCCCCGCCTATCGCCCCGCCCCTCGCCCCGCCTTTCGCCCGCCTCTCGCCACCCCCTCTCGCCCCGCCTCTCGCCCCGCCTCTCGCCCCGCCCCTCGCTCCGCCTCTCGCCCCGCCTCTCGCCCCGCCTCTCGCCCCCGCCTCTCGCCCCGCCTCTCGCCCCGCCTCTCGCCCCGCCTCTCGCCCCCGCCTCTCGCCACCCCTCTCGCCACCCTCTCGCCCCACCTCTCGCCCCGCCTCTCGCCCCGCCCCTCGCCCCGCCTATCGCCCCGCCTCTCGCCCCGCCTCTCGCCCCGCCCTCGCCCCGCCCCTCGCCCCGCCTCTCGCCCCGCCTCTCGCCCCGCCTCTCGCCCCCGCCTCTCGCCCCGCCTCTCGCCACCCCTCTCGCCACCCCTCTCGCCACCCCTCTCGCCCCGCCTCTCGCCCCGCCTCTCGCCCCGCCTCTCGTCCCGCCCCTCGCCCCGCCTCTCGCCCCGCCTCTCGCCCCGCCTCTCGTCCCGCCCTCGCCCCGCCTCTCGCACCGCCTCTCGCCCCGCCCTCGCCCCGCCTTCGCCCCGCCCTCTCGCCCCGCCTCTCGTCCCGCCTCGTCGCCCCGCCTCTCGCCCCGCCCCTCGCTCCGCCTCTCGCCCCGCCTCTCGCCCCGCCTCTCGCCCCGCCTCTCGCCCCGCCTCTCGCCCCGCCTCTCGCCCCGCCTCTCGCCCCGCCTCTCGCCCCCGCCTCTCGCCCCGCCTCTCGTCCCGCCCCTCGCCCGCCTCTCGCACCGCCTCTCGCTCGCCCCGCCCTCGCCCCGCCTCTCGCCCCGCCTCTCGCCCCGCCTCTCGCCCGCCTCTCGCCACCCCTCTCGCCACCCTCTCGCCACCCCTCTCGCCCCGCCTCTCGCCCACGCCTCTCGTCCGCCCCTCGCCCCGCCTCTCGCCCCGCCTCTCGCCCCGCCTCTCGCCCCGCCTCTCGCCCCGCCTCTCGCCCCGCCTCTCGCCACCCCTCTCGCCACCCCTCTCGCCACCCCTCTCGCCCCACCTCTCGCCCCGCCTCTCGCCCCGCCCCTCGCCCCGCCTATCGCCCCGCCTCTCGCCCCGCCTCTCGCCCCGCCCCTCGCCCCGCCCCTCGCCCCGCCTCTCGCCCCGCCTCTCGCCCGCCTCTCGCCCCGCCTCTCGCCCCGCCTCTCGCCACCCCTCTCGCCACCCCTCTCGCCACCCCTCTCGCCCCGCCTCTCGCCCCGCCTCTCGCCCCGCCTCTCGTCCCGCCCCTCGCCCCGCCTCTCGCCCCGCCTCTCGCCCCGCCTCTCGTCCCGCCCCTCGCCCCGCCTCTCGCACCGCCTCTCGCCCCGCCCTCGCCCCGACCTCTCGCCCCGCCTCTCGCCCCGCCTCTCGCCCCGCCTCTCGCCACCCCTCTCGCCACCCCCTCTCGCCACCCCTCTCGCCCCCGCCTCTCGCCCCGCCTCTCGTCCCGCCCCTCGCCCCGCCTCTCGCCCCGCCTCTCGCCCCGCCTCTCGCCCCGCCTCTCGTCCGCCCTTCGCCCCGCCTCTCGCCCCGCCTCTCGCCCCGCCTCTCGCCCCGCCTCTCGCCACCCCTCTCGCCACCCCTCTCGCCACCCCTCTCGCCCCGCCTCTCGCCCCGCCTCTCGTCCCGCCCCTCGCCCCGCCTCTCGCCCCGCCTCTCGCCCCGCCTCTCGTCCCGCCCCTCGCCCCGCCTCTCGCCCCGCCTCTCGCCCCGCCTCTCGCCCCGCCTCTCGCCACCCCTCTCGCCACCCCTCTCGCCCCGCCTCTCGCCCCGCCTCTCGCCCCGCCTCTCGCCACCCCTCTCGCCACCCCTCTCGCCACCCCTCTCGCCACCCCTCTCGCCCCGCCTCTCGCCCCGCCTCTCGCCCCGCCCCTCGCCCCGCCTATCGCCCCGCCTATCGCCCCGCCTCTCGCCCCGCCTCTCGCCCCGCCTCTCGCCCCGCCCCTCGCCCCGCCTCTCGCCCCGCCTCTCGTCCCGCCCCTCGCCCCGCCTCTCGCCCCGCCTCTCGCCCCGCCTCTCGCCCCGCCTCTCGCCCTGCCTCTCGCCCTGCTTCTCGCCCCGCCTCTCGCCACGCCTTTTGCCCCGCCTCTCGCCCCGCCTCTCGCCACGCCCCTCGCCCCGCCGCGGCTTGGCTCTCCCCCGCTCTCCGCCGCCGCCCCGCCCCACCCTGCACCTCTACCTCCCCCCATGTCCAGCGTCCGCCACCGCCTGCTCGTCTCTGCTTCTCTCCGCTCTCGGCTCGCCTCTGCGCTGCCCCGCTCTGGTCCCACTCACCCGCCACGCCACTCCGCGTCACGTTCCGCCTCTGACCCGCTGCCTTCCCGCCGCTTCCTGCCCTGTCCCCACCTGTCCTGGCCCCGCCTACCCTCTCCCCGCCTCGGCACCTCGAGGCCGCGTTTGAGGCGTGACGCCTGCGCCCCAGGAAGACACAGCCTTAACATCGTCTCTGCTGGCAATTCGCCACGTACTGCAGAATATTATCGTAGGTAATACCATGAGTGCTTCCGAAATTGCCGATAAATCTCCGACTCACGAAGCGAGGAGGGGATTTATCTGAGAATTTCCAAAGCACGAGTGGTATTTAATAGGACTATTCCACGAATAAAGTGATGTTCATCATTCAAACTGCGCCAATTCAGATATTGAAGATTTGTTATAATAAATGTGGTTTTGTAATAGTACGTAGGCAGTTTAATGGACATCATCATAGGAAGCGGTATATATTGATCGCTAAAATAGATGAGTCACAGTTTATGATTGGCCGCGTGGGAGAAGCGGTAAGAAAAATCGGATAGAAAAGACGATAAACTTTTTGAGATACATCGCCTGATTGAGGCATTTTGTATGTATAGTTAAAAACTATTAGTTTTAATTTTACGAGTGGAATAGTCTATTTAATGTGAAAAGTCACCTTGACGTCTGCTTTTAAGGTGTTAATAGATTCGTCCATGACTGTTCATTCATTTTGAAACGGTGCATTTTCATCCACTTTTACTGGTATTCATTGATTGAATTAATCATTCATTCTTTGACATATTTTTTTATTTACTATCGGAGTTACCATGTTTCAAGAGAACTTGTGATCGTAGTGCAAATAGAAATCTGTGTGATAATGAGTTGATCTAACTCTTTATTTATTTAGCGTATGGCAATCACACATGGACCCCAGCACATCAGC
Source organism: Acheta domesticus (assembly GCA_031308135.1). Classification (NCBI taxonomy): domain Eukaryota; kingdom Metazoa; phylum Arthropoda; class Insecta; order Orthoptera; family Gryllidae; genus Acheta; species Acheta domesticus. The sequence goes on along the minus strand of JAHLJT010000631.1, from coordinate 11,184,592 downwards.
CACAACATCAAAACAAGTTAAGATCCAACTATCACCGAAAATAACCGCATCGATTTGCCAGCACAATAAAAAAGAAAATATAATAATAAGAAAGGAAACTTCAAGCACCCGCAAGACCAGTCCAAACGTCGAGCCTTACAATCTAATAGATAGCCTCTCAATCCACTCGATCGCCGAGGGAGGAAGAGTATGCACATCTGATCCATCATCCTGATATGACGTTAGTTCACACTCTTGAGCAATGTGAGTGATTGTTTGAAATTCCGCACCACACTCGCAACCGTCACTTTGTTCCACTTGTACTGTGTATTGGCACAAACACCGTGTACTGCACGTAGTCTGATAGCTGTCTTCCAGATTCTTCTCGGCAGCTCAAAACCTGCAGGTGCTTCATTATATTCGATCTGGCTGATGGTCTGAAACTCTCACTGAATCACTGCCCGATATCCCCCCTCGCGGCTCGTCACGCGCGCCGTCTGTGCTGCAGGCGATGCAACTGAGAGAGGCGGTACGTTGTCGATCCAGGAAGAATGCCTTGAAATCATCGGCACACACGACTCGCCGGATTGTGCACGGTGTTTCATGCTTCTCCTCTGCATGTGAAATGGCGGCAATGTCCGCTATTAAATTAGACATTTTTTCACTAATACACGTGATTAATTTAATTGGTTGAGTAGTTAATATAATTACATAACATATTTACAACCATTCAAATTCATATAGGCTCCCTCTACATCAACAGAATGCTTATTCACTCTGAGGTCTGTAAAAGAAATAGGAAAATCTCGAATGGGACGAGGCGTAACTGATTCTTATCTTACTGATTCATTGACAGTTGATTGACTAAATGTCTCATGAATCCGATAACCTGTTTAGGGTTCTTCTGTTAGGACGCAGTAATGCGATGTCGCTCTCGCATCCATTTTGTTGATAACTGTCTAAATTAAGAATGTCGATTCTGAGAAATGATTTTCTCTGTTTCCGCTGTGATGTGTAACACTATGGTTGCAACATTTCAGATATAATGTACATATAGAAATCTGTCCAATCAGAATTAACGTAACAAAAATGATGTATTTATAATTATTCTAAAAGTGAAAAGGAATTCAAGATAAAATATATGAAACAGGCATGAATTTTAATTGTAAGAATTATGCCATCAAATGTGACTGACAGGGGAATCTTAAAATGTTTTATATATTATAACGGAAATAACGGACTGACTCGTAACAGTTTGAGGTGCAGTTCTAGAAGAGGGGAGGGAAGTCGGATTCCTAGAACTTTAAGCGCTGCAGCTGCTTGCGGTGAGGAAACGTGTTACGACATGTTTCTTCCGCTAAGCAGGAATTGCAACACAGGCATTGGAAAGCTTGCGAGATGCGAGGTGCTTTTATAAATGTAATAAAAAGAATAAAATAAAGTATGCATATGGTAACTCGTTCGAACAGACCAGTTGTGAGTAAAAGTTTACAAAACTTTTCGGGAAATCTTATTAAGCAAATTACTTGGAACAGCCAGAAAAATAAACATGTTGATCCTATACGTTAGATAAATTAACTTGTTCTTCATGGCAATGCAATCTCTCTTCATGCTAAGAATGAATGTTTCCCATTTGTACAGTTAACTCTCGTTAAAACTAATTCCAAAGGACTGAAATAATCGGTGTTCTTGCTATTAAAATTCATGTTATCCTATTTTTATCTATATCCTGATTATTATGTTTCTTTGGGTGGGACCCAAATTTTGTTCGTTTGACAAAGAATTTTGGTGTTAAGCGAGTTCGTGCTAATGAGGGTTTACTGCATTTCATTCTTATTTAAAACATCGCTTTATTTCTCTTGAAAAGCTCTTCATCTCCTTATTAGGTCACTACGAAATGCTTATTGGGCGTACAAGTAGAAAGTTTCAAAGAGGTATTTCCAAATGAAATAATCTCAGTAACATAATGTGTCAACTGTTAAAAGTCTTCTACGTTTAAATTGTTGAGTATTGCTCCACTGGGGGACCATTTGTTTGGTCCGACACGGAATAAACACGCAGAAACTTTCGGAATCACACCCAAGGGATTGTGTTAGCGGATAACTGCTCTTGACTAAAAATCGTTCGTGAGTTTTTAGTACTAGACAACAGGGAACTGCCTGACAAATTTCGGCAACGAAATCTGTTAATGGTGTTTCAAAACATTTATTCATTAGCACTTCTATAGTTTCTTCTTATTTTTCTATTTAGTATTCCATGCATTATTTTCGTACGCATGCGCTAAAAACAACTTTCTGCGTGAGTGTGTTGATGTACGATCCATACTGATATCATGGATGAATATTCAGTTATGCCCAGGTTATTACAGGTGTCCTCAGAGAGGAATGATAAGAGTTAATCATGCAAAGACACGTTAGAATAAAAGGGAAACTGAAAAGAATTTTTTTTACGTTTTCAATAAGCATTCAGATATACTTGTAGGCTCGTAAGGGGGGTTGCAGGCTTGTACGGGGAACTTTTAACAACGTGCAAGGGAAGATTTGAAGGAAATACTAAGATTGTGCATTCTTTCAAGGTTTTATAGTGATTTTCTTTGCATGTTTTAAAATAATTTATTCCATGAAATAAAACAAGCCTTTGTAATTTGGCCAGATGGTACTATTCAAATATTAGTTTATTGTTGAGGTTTTCTTGACATTCAAATTGTTTAAATAAAAGATATCTTTACCAACATTTTTATTAATTTGATTAGCAACTTTTGACGGCTTAGCCGGCTTACAACGCAGACTGTAAGTTGATGAATAATGGTCTTTTGTTTAAACTACTTGAATAGCGTCTCTAAGTACTGCATGTCTCCTAGCTCCGCGACATTTGGCTCCGACATCTCTCACAGCCCTCCTGTATCGTCGCAGCCGCCATTTGAAAACCCAGTGTATGCGGAATGAGCGGAAACGTAATGGAACTTAGTGTAGCTGATGAGGGATGGTTCATTTGAAGATCAGGGATCAGCACATCAGTCGGTCCTAAAGAAGGGAGTGGAAAGAGGATGGGAGTGAGGACAGGATGAGGAGAGGGTGGGAGTGAGGACAGGATGAGAAGAGGATGAGAGTGAGGACAGGATGAGAAGAGGATGAGAGTGAGGACAGGATGAGAAGAGGATGGGAGTGAGGACAGGACGAGAGGGTGGGAGTGAGGACAGGATGAGGAGAGGGTGGGAGTGAAGACAAGGATGAGGTGAGGATGGGAGTGAAGACAGGATGAGAAGAGGATGGGAGTGAGGACAGGATGAGGAGGGGGTGGGAGTGAAGACACGACGAGGAGAGAGTGGGAATGAGAACAGTGTAGTACTAGTAGGATGGAAGTGGAGTTATGATAGGGACAGGATGGGAGTGAGAACAAGGGGGAGAGGAAGAGTTAGATAAAACACGCGGTGCCCGTGGCCCGTTTGTTAGGGTACTGCTCTCGCATCCACCTAGAATCTATGACAAGAAACCATTGAAACAAACGATCGCTGCAGTCCGGTTCCATTTTTTGTAGGTAGCGATCCTATGGGCCCATGCTGTTGGGTCTGCGCCGAATCTCACCTACCTCTGGGGAAGATCATAGACACTTCCCGAGAAAGCACATGCACTACACTAACGGGACTAATGGCCTTAGCAGTTGACGCACCCTGAAACTCGAAATAATCAATGAATCTTTCAATTAGGCTTGCGCCAAAATCCTGTACCGAACACCACTGGAACCTCAGACCTCCCGGTCAATGGAGCTTCAGTTACGAACTCGCAGCCGCTACCGAAAATCAGAATGAAACGATACATTTTCACCATTGCCCAGATTACGCGGGGTGTCTTCTTCGCTTTTAATCGAATGGAATGTCGAAGCTACTGGAACCAAAATGAACTTCCCAGCCAACGACCTAGGGGGGCGAGGAACTGTACACAACGAAGCGTGTTTACGTGTGTTTTCTTTTGTGGAAGTTGTTTCCAGCGCGTGAGTGAACCAACAAACACCTCCGCGGCGCCCCGAGGGCCCTCGAGTGCGAGTAACAGAACACCGTGCGTCGCGTCGCGTCCGAACATAAATCACTGCCCCAAACGAAGCTTGTCCCGCGCCTGTCCTGGCCGCGATGAAATACCGGCCCGCCTCGTTGTCACGTGGCGCGGCCACGCGGCCCGGCTCCTTACTCGCCCCGGTGTCGACTTTTTTAAATTTTTTTTATTTATACAGGGTGTCCGGGGAGGAAACGTCCATATTTCGAAAATAAGCTTTTAAGACAATCCTAAGCATATTTTGTCTAATAAACTACGTGGATATTCCGAATGATTCAGCCGCAATAGGCACTCAAAAGTTGGTTTGAAGAATTGATTTCTAGGCAAAAATTAGCATTATGGAAGCGTAGAAACACTCCAGAAACATGTAATTGTTTATTATTTACATAAGAAATGAATATATTTGTTCAGACAGAAAAATTAGGCGAGAAATAAACAAGCACCCAATTTACACAATTCGACTCCTTTTTTATTTCTCGCTTAATTTTTGTCTGAGCAAATATATTCATTTCTTTTGTAAATAATAAACAATAACATGTTTCTGGAGTGTTTCTATGCTTCCATGATGCAAACTTTTGCCTAGAAATAATTTTTTCAAACCAACTTTTGCGTGCTTACTGCGGCTCAACCATTCGGAATATCCACGTAGTTTATTAGACAAAATATGCTTAGAATTGTCTTAAGAGCTGATTTTCGAAGTTTCGACGTTTCCTCTCCAGACACTCTGTATATTTAAGGTCGCTTTAAGACCAACTGTGGTCATTAGCGACCACTATTGATTTATACTAGTGATACATTTTTTTAAAAAATTTAGAGTAAGACAAAAGTAATAACGATAAACTGAAATATGAAGTACAATAAATTTTGCAATAATTCATGTCATATTATCTCAACCAGCCAAATTAAGTTAAAATTGTGCTGCAACCTACTGAATTCAACTGTTAGGGTTTCTCCTGCTCTTCATGAAGCAAACACAGATTATTTTACTAATTAATTTATTAAGTATAATTTCCCTAATCGGAGAGGAAGCGTCCAAACGTCGCAACCTTCCTGTTACATTTCTTTTCTAAGACTACTCTCCTCGACACTCCTCGCTTCCACCAGTTCTCCCCCTCCGCTCGCTTCCAAAAAAAATGACATTCCAGGAAACCGCCCCTTCGACTGACCCCGGGACGTAGCCTGCCAAATGTCAACCACATGCGGGCTCCCCTCTCCGGGGCGCTCGGCCCTCCCACCTCGTGAGAACGCCTCGACACTCGCCCCCCGAGAAAGGTCGTTATATCAACATTTCATGAATTTCGTTCTTGATGCCAAGAGAGATTCGTAGATTTTGGAGACTGGAACACTCGAAGAGAATGTGAGTCGTTGATAATTTCCCTCCAACATTTTGGACAGGTGGCAGGGTCGGTTATTTTCATTAGATGAGAGTGGGTGAGGGAAGAAAGGTCAAGTCTCAATCTTGTCATAATAATTTGTGGCGATTGTTTTGTACTACACTTCACGGACTTGGAGACGGCGGCGGCGAAAGGATTGAATTGGCCTTATTTTACGTGGCGAGGCTCAGGCCATGAGACCTGCTCTTCCGTATGACCACGCAAATTTCGCTAAGCTCCTTTCACCAATTAGCGGAGAAAGAAGGTATTATCTCGGGCGACGAAACAGGCGATTTGAATTTAGCTCAGAGGCTTCATTTAGGCTTGAGGATATTTTACATGCAAGTAAATCTTCTAACGTGGGACAGCCGACTTTACTTCCTCTCCGAAGGAAGGCGTACGAAGGATTTTTTCGCCCTCAAAAATCCACGGCTTCGATCGGGTTTGAACCCGCGAACTTGGGTATAACAGTCCGATACGCTAACCGTTACGCATCGCCATTGTCCTCCAGAGGTGGCTCCTGGCCTTGTTTTCTGTGTGTTTCACCAGAATACCGCCTTCGGATTTTATTTCAAGTAAAAATTGTTTATTGTATTCCAGCATTATCTGTTGTCAGAAATCGTTCATAATCGGGCGTTTTACTGCACAAATGATGACCTATTAGATTTGACGGCTCAAATGATTGCGTCATCACACATTCAGCCAATCGCAGCGAGAGAATCGGGGTTGTAAACGGAACAGCCGACCACCGTTTTGTCGAATGTCAAGTACCCGTGACGTCACAAGAAAGTCGTTTCGCAAAATTAAGTTTCACTTTTAAATTTATAATGCTGTCATACGAGAAATAGCGTTTGCAACTAGTTAATAAAATTTAACTTTATTGCATGAGTGTAAGTTTTGAAAAAGAGCGACGTTGGAAGCGAGTTTCCAAATTTGTACGAATGTAATAAAGCAACATTATAAACACGTTGCGTACGCTATTTTTTATATATCAGTATTATAAATTTCTAAGAGAATAAAAGACAGTTTTGGAAAGCAACTTTATAATGTTAAGGAAAGTATTTGATGTCTGTGCAAGAAAATGGTGGTCGGCTGTTCCGGATACCGCTACCTTCCCTCAATTACCTTGTTGGGATTGGCTGAATGTGTGAGGATGCAATTATTTTTATCATAAACGACAAATAAGATATAATCTGTCCTTTTTATGAGCTAATACCTGAGTAAAATACGTCGATGGCAAGTCGACAGTTCTCCAGACAGACTTAGTGAAATGAAACTCAGAGAGTGAGAACACACCGAGTTTATTACAGAAGTGAATAAAATACAGGTTATACAAATTTCTATTACAAAGTCGAAAATGGTTGTGAACCCTTTACAATATCTCCTTAGGAACTATATAGACTACATCCCCACTCCTGTTTGTAAGTACATGGTGGAGGGGGAGATACTTGTTATGGTCAGAGACGCGAGTGCGCTCTGTGTGGCCCTTATCACGGGCGGAGGGGGAACTCCAAAGCGAGGATCTTGGTATCGCGAGGACTGTGCCCCGAAGTGACCTTTCATGATTACATGGAGGTTAAGGGGCAGGCGTTAGTTATTGGAGCCTTCGACGTCTTATCTGAGCGCGGGGCGCAACTGAGATGAAATTTGTTAGTATTTATTAGGTGCTTAAGATAGAAGTGCGTTAAAATTATCGGGGACACGAAAAGACGCCTTCTTTCTGGTTCCAAGATATTGGTTATCGGGCCTCGTGCTTTAATTAAATTCATAAGCCCTGCTTTGCTCCGGAGTACATTGCGTAATGCTATGTACAGCCTGTACGCTCTGTACGTGGGGATATAAGTCCTGTAACAAAAAAGATCGTTTATAGTGCTTCAATATGAAACAAATATTAAAATGTTTCTTACTAGAGAATTTTGAAAGCTAAGTACATTACTGACTTACATATAAATGACGACATACGTATAAATTGACGGAAAACTAAGCAGTTTTGGCCGTGTGAGAGATGTCTCTGGTTTCTTTGGGCAGCAGAGAGAAAGAATAGAAAAATAGAAAAGTAATACAACAGTTTGAAAATTGACTGAAAAATGCAAATATTTTATTATGTTAATTCGCAATTTCTCATCCCTCTTGTACGACACTTTTCTCTTAGTCAAGCATCACTCATTACGACACAGCTTCGTCACGCAACAAAGCAGAAACAAGCTTCAATACTCACATGTGCCTTAGCAGAACAGCCCATGTGTATAGTGCGATGTTTCTAACTCTGCCCCTCAAGCACCTACGGTCACGTTGGAATATCACAAGGCATTTCGCGTCTTCCTCCGTCGTACCGCTAGAAGACGCATGATCGCAAGCACTGCTTGATAGGTCGCGATCATGCGATACCTGGCGGCACGATTAAGAACGTCGCGAAATACCGTGATATATTATATCGTGAAGACGGGCCTTGAGGAGCAAAGTTAGAAAAATCGCAGTATAGCTCTCAAGCTGCTCTAGGTCACAACAGTCCATATCGGTGACAGAAGCGTTATTGCTGAGAAGGCCACTTGTATTTAATTTTTTCTACAGTAAGTGGAGCGAATTTCTCGCCACTAGTTCTAAGGATCAAGGGAAAACAGACTTGAATCCGATTGAGAAGCACAACATGTGCGTGTTCATTGTGACGATGCATTCATAACCTGGGAAAATGAATATAGATTTTTCGGTGATTTGTAGTTGCCGGTAGTCGCTTTCTGGCTTGCAAACAGCCGATAACTGCCATTGAAATGTGCTATTTCAAATTGTACACAAATAAATACTTATGACAAACCAATGCCTCATGATTACTTCTATAATGAAGCTAATGTCATAAACATATTTTCTAAAAATTAAGATATTTCTCTTATTGTTATTTTTAATTTTTATTCTGTTTGTTTTTACAAAATCTCTCTCTCTCTCTCTCTCTCTCTCTCTCTCTCTCTCCTCTCTCTCTCTCTCTCTCTCTAATTTCTTTCATACTGTTGTAATATCGTCTTAAAAATTTTCTAAAGTTTTTAATAAGGTGCATTCTGTTGACTTGTGTATATTAATTCTTTGTAATTCTTCTGTTTTGTACTTTTCCATTGTTTTATGTATTATATTTATTTGTCACCTGATGATGTAAACGAACTTGTTTCCGAAACGTTATGTGAAATTTGTATTCTTTTTAATATACAAAGCTGTTTTTTAAAACATTTGTGTCTTTTAAATGATGGACCAACAGATTGATATATATATTAAAAATTTAGACAAAAACGGAAAATATTAATTATAATGTCATAAACACCACACCATTTCCTACAATACCCATAATGTCTGGTTTTGTAGATTACACGCAAATAAAATTACTCGTTTCGCACAAGGTGCTTGAGAATAGGAATTAATAGGTTTGGACACATTGTTTCCAAGTTACGCGATGGTGTCTGTGTATGTTTTTTTCTTCTTCTTCTTCTTCTTCTTCAGCGTCATGTGTTGCGGGTTGCGTGTGCACCTACTGTTTTCCATGGGTCATAATCTAGGATTGTTTTCTTTCGGAACGGGTTGATGTAGGATATTTTTTTTCTGAACGCGTTGATGAAGAATTGTTTTCTTTTGAACGGGTTGATGTAGGATTGGTTTCTTCTGAACGGGTTGATGTAGGATTTGTTTTTTATTGATTGATTAGTTATTTCGGGCGCGGCAGCCGCTAGGGTCATTGCTCCCGTAAGTGTAGCACGTTTTCAACGCGGGAGGTGGCGGTGATCTCCCGGGTGCTGGTGAGATCTGGCGCTGTCCTACGCCCTATGATTCTAAATCCTACGTCTACGGCTTACGAGGATTTTCTCCAACAAGGTATCACCCACCAACGCGGCACTAAGCTCCCTGGGCCCAGCCGGGACAAGCTCTAAGCTCCCTGGCGCACTAAACTGGTCACTGGTGTTAGTGTAGTGCATGACAGTGTCAGTGAAAGTAAGGCGTGAGGATATGGGTGAGGAAGGCGTCTTATAGTAGAGAACATCAGGGTTTTCTTCGCGTAATTCATGAGCCCCGTAATGCCAAGTGGTGTATATTTATTTTCAGTTACGTTGATAAGTGCTCAGGAGGGAGTAGTCTATCCCTAACTTGATCTTGTGATATTCCACAATTTGAACATCAACCTAAGTGTAAATGGGCTTCACCGCTTTGGCTTAAAGGGGATGATATGTTTATGCTTTGTGTATTTATCGAATATTTCCTATCACGTAGGAATTCGAGGTGTTCTTTCTTCGTTTCCTCGGGGTAGCGAGTCAGAGTCTCCTCTTTAGGTTATCTTTAGACGAGAACCCATTTTACACCAACACCTTGGAACCTCGTGTGCAGCGAGTTAGCTTCCCCTGGCGTGGTCCCGGGTTCGGTTCCCGGGCGAAGCACAGATAGGGTTGTATCTTTTCCTTAAAATTGTCTTTCTGTGGCCATGTGACGAAGAAAAACTCAAGCAAGCGGAATTTGCTAATTACGGTGAATGGAATACGTCTTGTTCGCCACATGTCTCATTTACCACGTAAACGATGGAATAAAACTAGTCCCGGGCATAGGAGTCACCGTTAGCTCGTCGCCAGAGTCGGACAATCGACAAGAAAATGCCAAGTAAACACGTAAAGTAGTATAAAAAATGCATCACCTCGCTCGTAGATATAATCTGCAATGTAATCCTGAAAACACACTACTTGATTTGCAAAAATCTAGTGTTATGAAAGTAAAGGAATGAGAAATATCATACTATCCACATAAAATATATGATTACTAAATTTTGAGAACATATTTTATTAGGAAAATACATAATACGTACAGTAATCCCTGGACATCCGCGGATTCGCTACTCGCAAGTTCCAAACATTAGTGATCAGAGAAATGCTACCACTTTTAACATTCACGACTTCAACACTCGCGAGTGTGTGTTTCAGTCGTACATTTCCTTTTAACGAGCACATTTCATTTCCTTTATCAGCGTCATTTGGGAACCTAACTGGGAAACTTGACAGATACCGCAGCTCAAAGAATCATATTCTGCAAAAATCTCAGATTTGGAATTCACATCAATAGAAAAAAATTGTAAAATAATTGAATTTAGTTGCGTCGAGTTGGAGGTGAGAGTTTGGGCCACACGAACAGAAAAGTCATTCAGGATCTGTGTATCATTGCAATGATTTCATTGAAGAGTAGCTTCGGGAAATAATCAGCAAAGAAAACCCCCTTCGAACGTAATGATTAACTAACGGAAACAAAACTACGTCCTGGAGAGAAATAGAAGCAGAAACTCTTCCATATTTGGATATTAGAATGACGAGGGTGATGAAATAAAAATAAACCAAATCCTGTATCGAATCAGTTTCAACTTTGAAATAAGTTTCAAGTATTATTTTATTTCTTCTGTTTGGGATATTAATTGTGAATTCTGTTTGTGCTAGTGCCTACTCAGTTCTACTGCAATTGTTTATCATTTTCTTCTTTCTTTTTTAAACAGTTTTTTGATATCCAGGAACCTAACCCAAGTTTTTTCATTAACAGATAGACTCAACATTCGCGGATTTGACATTCGCGATGCTTTTCAAGAACCTAACGCTCGCGAATGCTGAGAGATTATTGTACTCGTTTTCTTTAGGTGATGCGGTTTCTTCGAGCACTATACAGACGTTTGCGTTGGTCTTTCTTTGTTTTCTTGCAGTAAGAAGTCCATTCCTTGTGAGCGATAACTGCTAAGAACGCATTTTCCGCCAAGACAGATCGCGTTGATTCTTGTGACATGTCGCGCGCAACCCGTCCCACAGAGGCGCAGTCGCGGAGGTGGAAACAATCGCCGCGCGCGCCCTGCGTGGCGGGGCGGCTGTCGGCCGCGGAAGATGGATGCCCGGGCGACGGTGGCGCGCGGGGCGGGGGGCGCGCTGCAACTCACGCGCGCGATAATTGCGCCGCGCCGCTCGTTGCCGGTGACGGACGGCGGCGGCGGTGGCGGCCGCGGCCGCGGCCGACGACCCCCGCGCGCAGCTGCGGCGCTGGCCCTTTGCGGGGCGGCGGGCGGAGGGCGGGGGGCGGGGAGTGCTCCTTGCGAATGGCGCGCGGGAGTTGGCTGCGTCTCCTCTGAGGACTCGGCACTTTCTTTGAGTTGTATACGGCTTGGTAGGCGCCCTTGGTTTGTTGGTGTTGTAGCCCGGGGCGGTCTTGGGACAAACAAGGGCGAAGCTGCCTCTTTGTTTCTGTTCTTTCCGCCCCCTATCCCCCCTTTCCGCCCCTCTCCCTCTCCTGTCCGTTCCTTTCCCACCTCTATCCGTTCCTCTCCCACCCCTATCTGTTCCTCTCCCTCCCGTATCCGTTCCTCTTCCTCCCCTATCCGTTATTCTCCCTTCCTTATCCGTTCGTCTCTCTCCCCTGTCTGTTCGTCTACCTCCCCTATAAGTTCCTCTCCCTCTTCTATCCGTTTCTCTCCCCTACCCGTCCCTCTCTAAATAACTATCCGTTTCTCTCCCTCCCCCTATCTGTTCCTCTCCCTCTCTTGTACGTTCCTCTCCATCCCCTATCTGTTCGTCTTCCACCCCTATCCGGTTTCTCTCCCTCCCCTATCCGTTCCTCTCCCACCCCTATCCGTTCCTCTCCCTCTCCTTTCCGTTTTTCTCATTTCCTTATCCGTTCGCCTTCCTTCGCTATTCGTCCCTCTCTCCCCTTTCTTCCCCTCCATGAAAAGAAATATTGAGAGTGTGTAGTCTGAAATTCTCCAACACGCAGTGGCGCCGTTCATCCACCAAACGGCAGGTTCTTCTGTCTACAACCATAGAGTAAAGATGTATGTCCTTAGTCTATGCTACAACTGTCCTTGGGTTTTGGCATTACACCTTCTTACTAGATGTATTGTGGGAATATTTTCTCGTTGATGAGAGAATGGGAATAGGATTTGGTCGTAACATTGCTTGAGGAATAGCAAAGGAAAAGAAAGATCTCCCACGATGTCATTTCATGTATCTGGAATTAATTGAAGGATTTGGCGCACAAGGCTCACAAGGAATTGACCATCCACTTTTCGCTTAGAATTCTCCTCCAGGCTGTGCCATCTACTTAAACTGAAAGTTCTGCAGAGTTGGCTCTCGTACCTTGGATCTCTCCGACAACGAAGCTTTAATTGCTATCTCGCGATTGCGTGCGCCAGCACATCCAGTTCTAAGTGCATCATTCCCATATTTTCTGCCTGTCATTCCAGGCGAACACAGCGTTTTCTCCAATTGTGAGTAGCTGATGTTCGCTTTAAACATCCACTGTGCTCTTTAGTGTCGTTCTTAAATATATTTTATTCTTAAATATTCACTTATCGGCAGTCTGTCATTCCAGGCGAACACAGCGTTTTCTCCAATTGTGAGTAGCTGATGTTCGTCTTAAACATCCACTGTGCTCTTTAGTGTCGTTCTTAAATATATTTTATTCTTAAATATTCACTTATCGGCAGTCTGTCATTCCAGGCGAACACAGCGTTTTCTCCAATTGTGAGTAGCTGATGATCGTCTTAAACATCCACTGTGCTCTTTAGTGTCGTTCTTAAATATATTTTATTCTTATATATTCACTTATTGGCAGTACCGATAATTTCGAGCAATTTTTATCAGAGTCTAATCCATGTCCCGTACATCATGATCCTTCTACAAATTCCCCAAGTACATAACATGAATACACTATTGAATATTACATATGTGAATTGATTAGATTATTGAATTAATGATAATTCATTTACGTGGAGTTGTTTACTTTACTGTTGCGTTCACTGCTACGAATTTTTTTTGAAAAATCAAACCAAGATTGTCTTTTTATTCACTTTACAATGTATTTTCTTTTTATGAAAGCTGATAATATATCTTTCCGTTTTATATTTCTCTTTATGTTAGATTAAAGTATTACGAATAAGAACAACTGTTAACAAAATCTGTACAATTTGTATAGAATTAGTATAGAATCCGGAAGGCTCGAAGAAAGACTACAACACCAAATGAGTTTGAGTGTAATGTTTCCCCACGCGCACGTGCAGTGTGATCCAACAGCCGATTACGTTCTTGTTTTCGAGTATCAGTGTCAGGCGTTCGTATATCTTACGCGATGGGAGAATTGCGCTGCGCCGTGATACACATCCCTGGTGCACAAGAAACCAGATCCTCGTTACAGATCGCCCGGCACATGTGCAGTGCATTCAAGGCATCGACGCAAGGCCAGACAAGTGAAGGTTGCCGCGAGGTCAGGAGGCCAAGACTTCTGTACAGCCCCTGTGTGGGTTTTTTCTTCTTTGAGTAGTTGCTCATAACGCCACTTAAAGAGGCAGCCTACGCCATTACAGAAGCGTTGCACTGTTGATATATCGCGAGCAATTGCGATCAGCAATGAGATAGTGACGGGCAGTTTAAGCTGTTTTAATGGGTATGAAACATGTGCGTAAATAAAAAAATGCTGATTTTGTTCCTTGGGGAATCCGTTAAGGACTTTTACTTGCATGCGAAACTGTGAAGGTTTCTAAGTTAAAATTATATTTTTTTTGTTCTTTGCCATATTATTCCTATTTTATCTGGCTGTTAGTTATTTTTATACTGATGCGTCGTATACATTGGTTTCAGAAGTGTTGAAGAATTGTATTTCTTTGACTTTTTAAAAGGGAAATTAGTATTTCATTAGCTAGCCAACAATTCGAAACATGATTACACTCATATGAGGGCTATGCACTACACAATAAATTCTCGTTGTTACACAGATTAAAATACGTCGTTAGGGCGAGGAAGAAAAAATATATAAATTGTTTAAAAGGCATATTTGAATAACATATTTAATTATATTGAAGGATATTAGAACTAAAATTCAATAGTATGAAGAAACGAACCTATTTTAATGAATTATTGTGTAACTTAAGACACTAATCCATTCTTCCGTCTGTAGAACGAACATATCACCGTATGGTTTCCAGTAGCTGTAACTCTACCACTATTGAACGTCACATCCTCTCCACACCATTCATGAACGAAACGCTCAGAAGGTGAACGCCTACTTCTCCAAGGAAACTTATTTTTGGAGTCAACAGGTTTGGATTCTTATTTGTATCTCGTTTGCAAACGGTGGACATGGAGTGTGTAATACGACAGGATAAATGTCGATATCTACCTCGCATAAGAAATTGAAATTTATATCATTCAAAGCAGATGTAGTTAGCGAAGCAGATGCAGCATCCTAAGTTTTCTTGAGTCTCAGAATCCTTAGACAGAAAGTTGAATTAAGAATAAGAGAGAGAAACGGGCTTGTTGAGAAAAATACGATAGCAAAAATGTTTTTTCCAAAAACAATAGAAACCATTTTGAATTGAAAATAAAATCACAGTTTCGATAAATTAACAGGCCTGCAATCAAAATAACCCCCCACTCCCCTCGCGTCTAGCGAAATTAGCGATCAAGAAAAGGTGTGGAAAACACATTTGTGTTTTATTAGCTAGCTATTTTAAGCATTTACCCCTTCTATTGTTATTATTATTATTATTATCGATGTTATTTATATTCATTTTGTTGGTTTTAAATATCACCCGATCACGGCTACTCAAGCTCCAGCATGATTTCGATACATTTCACTATTCACTGAAATTCAAATGATGCAATATATTTTGTCCGCCCGATGCCCGCCCGCCCCGCCCGCCCACACGCACCCACACGCCCACACGCGCCACACACACACACACACACACACACGCGCGCGCGCGCGCTCCAAAAAATGTGTTGAGTGTGGAGGTTGGACCCGCAGTCCCCAACCCTCCCGCCCGCGTCACTGGCCATTCCGGCCGGATGCATTCTTTAAAATCTCATTAAAGTTTGTGTATCTTTTTAGTAATTGAATTACGTTTTCCAATGGAGAGCAGGCTCCATCATCTCCACTGATGGAGCTGGCCTCTTGAACCAAATCACAGCAGATGAGCCTCGGTTGGCGCGTCGCGTCGCGGCGCGGGGCTCGGCTCCTCGCTGGAAATAGACTGGAGAGTCGCTGCCGCTGCACCGCGTCGCTCTTAACGAAGCGCAGTTGACCTGTTAAGTTGCCACTCCGCGCCCCTCAGACGGCGGTGGTTAACCGGCGTGTTGAACCGAGACGTCAGGCGCTGGTGAGTTATTGGCGCTCGCTGTGCAGGGGGAAGGTCCCCATTGAAAGACGCTGGGTAGCTTTCCGCTCTTAAGCGGGCACTACCGCAGTCGGTTACCCCACAACACCAAATATGACACTATATTAGACATTTATTTTTCGCCCATTATTGTTTATAGACAGTTTATTCTAAAATAAAAAGAGACAAAAACAGTTGTCACATAACAAATTTATCATTTTATGAACCAGCTATTGTGCAGCGACTTACTCAGTATGACGCGCATGGCCCTGCGCTTTTGCCGTGTTTGAGGGATCACTCGGACCATATGAAACATCGTTAAGGACCGTGTTTTCATGGTTTTAGTTCCGTTCAACCAATTATTTATGTTTGCGCCAGATGAAGAGCAGAAAGAAGCTCTAAACACGTCGCACGGTGGTCTGAACGGGGTCGAAACGCGCGCATAGAATCTTAAGTTAAATAACTATTTATTTAGTGATTTTAAAACGTTTTTTTTGGGTATGAATCTAACGTAACATGTTCTAGATGTGAAATAATAATATTCTACTTAATTTATATTGTTTATTTATTTATTTATTATGCCACCTATGGCATGACATCCAGCGCTGACGCATCGACTGCTGACTGCACTTCCACACAGAGAGGCAATTCCGGGTGACGATATTTTTTTCAATTGTTCAGTTAATATCAAATATTTATTTCACGGAGATGTGTTTCTATGTTGTTTTATAATTGCTCGTCAATGACCACTTAGTTAATTGAAATTATTCGCGAAAATGGAAACACGCTAATTACTGACAATCGGGCAAAAGCGGATGCATTTAATAAGTATTTTAGTTCGGTTTTCAAAAATAGTACGGACCATCCATTTATTCAAGGGCCTTCGGTTGCGAATCAGTTTAATATTGAAGTAAACGTTCTATGGAATAAAGTAAAGTCAATGAAAAATGGTAAGTCAAGGGGTCCAGACGACATTTCTACGGATTTAATTAAACTGGCAGGAAAGGCAATATTACCGTACCTAATTAGAATTTTTCACGTGTCTTTGAATTATTCAAAAGTACCGGAAGATTGGAAATTAGCCTTTGTCGTACCAATTTTTAAAAGTGGTGACAAAACTAAATTATGCAATTATAGGCCGGTAAGTCTTACGTCAGTGGTGTGCAAGCTTATGGAGCATCTAGTTGGGAGTTACATTAAGAAAGAATGGGAAATTAAAAAATGGTTCTACGATGGGCAACACGGGTTCAGGAGTGGTTATTCATGCGAAAGTCAGGTAGTCACGCTATTTCAGGATCTAGCAGATGAAATTGACGCGGGCGGGAGAGTAGATGCAGTAGTTATAGATTTTGCTAAAGCATTTGATGTCGTTCCACACGATCGGCTTGTACAGAAATTAATGAATTCAGGCATAGATCCCACGGTGGTGGCGTGGATTAGCGAGTTTCTGCGAGATAGAAAACAGAAAGTCCGAATTGGACAAGAGTTATCTTCCGGGGCAAGCGTTACGTCAGGAATACCGCAGGGGAGTGTCATTGGACCACTTCTATTTCTAGCTTTCGTCAATGATCTGCCGGCGCTATTAACCTCAAATGTTCGGCTATTTGCAGACGATTGCATAATATATCGTAGTATTAACTCGAAAAGAGATGAAGAAATACTGCAAATGGATCTTGATGCGTTACATTACTGGGCGGAAAATAACGGAATGTCCATAAATAGCTCTAAAAGTAAATCCATCACTTTTGGCAGGGGTCATAATTACAGTGAAACACATTACCGTTTAAATAATGACATTATTCCGAGAGTTTCCTCGTGCAAGTACCTAGGAATTCATTTCGATAGTAAATTAAGTTGGAAAAAACACGTAGATTTTGTTGTAGGGAAAGCCTGGCGATCTCTTCACTTTGTAATGCGCATCCTAAAAAAGAGTACGGCAAACGCGAGGGAAATTGCTTATTTATCTCTTGTTCGTCCAATAATGGAATATGGAACAATTTGTTGGGATCCGCACAAGATTATGCAGTGTAAACACTTGGAAAGGATTCAGCATAGGGCAGCTAAATTTACTTTCAGGGACAAGAAAACGGCAGGGTGGGATTCACTCAAAAACAGGCGATCAGTAGCAAGACTCTGCGCCTTGTATAAAGCTTATAATGGTCATCCAGTTTGGAAAGAAATTAATCGGCGGCTATGTATTCCTACATACATCAGTAGAGTGGATCACAGGCACAAAATAAATTTAAGACAGCAGAGAACGGATGTCGGGAAATTTTCTTTTACAAATCGAACGATTACGGAATGGAATAGATTGCCTGCAAAAACCTTTGAACCCTTTCCTCAAAGTGTTCAACAGTTTAGGAAATTAATTTAGGGTATTATTAAGTAAATGAGGGAGAATAGTGGGTTATATAGCGATGCATAAGTGTTCTATTGTGAAGTGAGGTGTAGTGCAGTGTATAGCAAAAAAATAAAGAAGGAAATGTTTTCAGGTCTTAGTGAAGTGAAGTGCAGTGAAGTGCAGTGTAATACTAATGCTGTGTGTGTGTGTGTGTTTTCTCTCTTAATGTAATTTAATGTTTTATGAATCAGTCAGTTTTTAATATTATTATCATTATTTTACCATTATTATTACTACAATTAGAATATAATTTGCTTCTTCTTCTTCTTCTTCTTCTTCTTATTGTTGTTGTTGTTGTTTTGTTATTGTTATTATTATTATTATTATTATTATTATTATTAGTGGTTTTGGAGTTCTATATTACAGAAAGGCTGTGTATATTTATGTTTTTGTAATTAGCTGCCACCGGGTTATGCCCAATTGCAGTTTAAATAAATCTAATCTAATCTAATCTAAATGGTACTTTTTTCAAAGGTCATGTAAAGTTTAAACTTCGGCCATTTTCAAAAAGGCATGCCAAGGTGACTCTTGTTAACGAAAACATATTACCAAATGTCCACTTAATAACATTTATTAGTTTCATGAAAGTGTGTTAAGTCGTTTTTTGTGTAATTGTTCGTCAAAAATCACTTACTTTTGGATAAGGTGCTTTCTTTCAAATCTCGTCATGAAAACTTTAAACGGTCGCTATTTTAAAAGAGGCAGGCTGAGGCGGTTGTTATTAACGGAAAAACAATAAAAAATGTCCAATTAATTATAGTTATTAATTTAATAGAAATGTTGTTTGTTGTTTTCCAGAAATTGCCCGTCAAAAATCACTTAGTTGTGGAAATGGCGCTTTATTTCAAACTCCAAGTAAACTTTTAACGGTCGCCATTTTATAAGAGGCCAGGGCGGCTGTTGTTAACTAAAACATTAACAAATCTCCAATTAATAATGGTTATTAATTTCATGGAAATTTTTTTGGGTGTTTTCGTGTTATTCGTGAATTAATTAACGAAAATGACGCTTTCTTTCATACTTCGTCATGTAAACTTAAAATGGTAGCCATTTTAACAGGGGCCAGCCGAGGCGGCTGATGTTAAGGAAAACATATTAACAAATGTCCATTTAATAATATTTATTAATTTCATGGAAATGTTTTTACTTGTTTTTGTGTAATTTCAGATCAAAGATCACTTAATTAATGAAAATCACGCTTCTTTTCATTCTCGTCATGTACAGTTTAAATAGACGCTATTTTGAAACAGGTTAGCCAAGGTGGTTGTTATCAACTAAAAACTAATTACAAATGTTTATTTAATAACATACTTTAATTTCAAAGAGATGTTTTAGAGGTTTTAATGTTATTGCTTGTCAAATTTCACTTATTGCATGTTTAAGTTCTGCAAATCTCAATTTCATATGTTTAAATTTATTGAAAAGGAATGAAATTTGGCAAATTAAATGAAGGAATATGTTTGAAAAGAAATTGAAAATATTATACAATTAATGGAAATCCGAAAGTTGAGAAGATTAAACATTTTCAAGAAGTAAACGTTCTTAGTATTATGTCCGGAGGTAATAAAGCTCTTTCCAAGCACCATTAACGTAATAACTTTAAACGGTCATAATTTTGAGGGGGGGGCAGACCGGGGCAGCTGATCTCAACTGAAAAATGTTAAATAATGTTCACTTAATAAAATATATTAATTTCAGTGATGTGTTTTTTCGTGTTTTTGTGTAATTGCCTGTGAAAGTTTACTTAGTTAACGGAATAAGAGGTTTTTGCACACCTTAATTACGTAAGGCTTAATTAAATTAAAATAAAAATAATTGACACTGCAAAGGCTTTAAGATATTTAGAAGAGTATATAAAAGCGCATACAATTCCTGGACGTGGAAAAGTTGATTAGGGAAATAGTTATAAACAATGAAAGATAAGTGTATTTTCACTGCTTGAGTGGCTGAGTTTTTCCTCAGCTGAAAGGCATGGTTTTGAGGGCGTCGTATGGCTGTAAGCATTGATACAAATTATTATTTATTTCTAATTTCTAGTAATTTGAAGTATATAGAACTGATATTTATCAAGAAATAATCCTCTTTCAAAAATTAAAATTTGGTGACTATGCGCTCTTTCGACCCTGTTCAGACCACCGTGCGTCGTGCATTGGGACGCATTATGTTTTATCTATGAACTTTTAATACATTTATTATGTGATAACAGTTTTGTCTCATTTTATTTTAGAACAAACTATCTATAAACAATAATGGGTCAAAAATATGTATAATATCTACTATTAACAAACAGTGAAATTATTTTTAGAGTCAAATACGACACCGCTTAGAACCACTTAATTGCTAATTAATTAGCAAAAAATTCTTTTTTTTTCTCTTCAATTTTTTTTGCTTAATGCATGGCGAGCTAGCTTAAGATTCAGCTGGCACTACCCACAATGGGTTATCACAAAACCAAATATGCCACCAATTAGAACTATTTAATTGCAAATTAATTATGCAAAAATATTTTTTTGCTCTTTCAATTGTTGCGCAAATAATGATGAGCGAGCTGAAGATTAAGCTGGCAATACCACAGTGGGTTACCACAAAACCAAATATGCCATCTCGTAGAGCGATTTAATTGCTAATTAATTACGCACAAATTATTGCTCTTCAAACTTCGCAATTTGCTCTTTGATCTTCCGAGTAATTAATGGTAAACTGGCACTTAAGATTTAATGCCACAATCGGTTAAAACCAAATATGCCACCATTTAGAACTAATTAATGGCTTGTGGTGCGCTGGGCAGACCGTGTTATTCCAGTGGGGTGAAGGCCACGAAGTGGGCCGTCTGTGTGTTTTTGTTGTTTCGAACACCAAATACGTAATTTAATAGTGGTGTACGGTTTAAGAGTAACGCTATTTTATTCACGAGGGAAACGTTATGCGATAGTGGGGACAGTAGCAAATAAGGAGACCAATTTTAACAAAAGAATAATATTTTTTAGTTCTACAGACCTTTACTTATTTTTATCTATTTTCGTTGCATAAGCGAAAGCGAGAATTAAATACAACATGTATATACACTATATGTATATAAATTCATTGTTCCAGTGCAGTTGACAACAGGATATGTGACAGACGGATTTTTTTAACAAGAAAATGCAATTGTCATCATTTCAGGAAAATATTTTAATTCATTCGATAGTTAAGCAATTATATACAATGCCATCAACAACAAAATGCCTTACATAGCTGATAAAGATAAAGCATTATTTAACATGCTATTATATATCCTATTTTATTCGCTATAGATAGCCGATACAGTTAGAGCGCATAACGGAATCAATACGCTATCTGAAAGATTGCGGTTTGATTTCCGTTCTAGGCAGGCATGTTCATCCCTTGTCACTTCATGTTTAAGTGAGCCTGTGAAGACGTGGGGAGGACTGCCCATTGAAAACTTGCAATGGAGCCTTCGTTGGTATAGGTGATGATTGTTAGTGTTCTACAAAGGGGTCACTTCATGTGCTCCTTTAATGCCAGCCCCAAACAGCTCTTGAAATAATTGAATTATTCAACAAATACATTTTCTGATATAAATAGAGAATAAACGTCTATATTAATAACTTAAAAATGCAAACAATTGCACGTCTCTGCGTTTTTATAATACGAATTTACATATTTGGAGCTAAGATAAAATCTTTAATACTGACGGGGTTGAATTGTCGCTTTAACGAACGAATTACGGTTCAAATCAATTTTTTTGTTGCACTTTAAAACTCGTTAAAAATTGAAATATTCAGGTTTGTCGGGATAATAAATTAATCGCAAATAATTTTGATCTACACATTCCTTTATGGGGCAGCTCTCAAGCTCTGAGGTAAAAACTTCAGTTAACATTCCAGTGAACAGTATAAATAAATTTCCTTTACAAATCGAACAGAAATGGAAAGGTCAATTGCCTTCTAAAGCTATTTACCTTTTTCTCCGAGATTAAGATGGTTTATGAGACAAATATTTTAATTAGTTTTTTATTATGAATATTTTAATGACTATTTCGATTGAATTGAGATAGCTATTTCGCTCCAAGTAAGAAAAATGATGGATGATTCTTTAAAAGAAAGAAAAAAACACGAAGAAATTAAACACGATATTTCTTGTATTTCCAAGAATTGTATTGACACTGTAGAATTTTAGATACTTACAGAAATTTCGCTGCCTAGTCTTCATTCGGTATAGATGGCATGATCAGTTTGAAGTTGAACAACGTCTATATATCACGTACTTTTCTTCTACAGTTGGAAAAACAATAATGCTCTACCGATTGCATTTTGGGAAGTCACAAATCTAAAGAGAAGATTCGGAGGAAGATAAAAATAGTTACACTTGATGCCGTAAAGAACATAAGACTGCAAACGATGCGTGGAGGTGACAAACTAAAACTCTGAAAATTACACCTAAGAAAGGGAGGGAAAGTCCCACAAAACACATTTAAAATTGATGTTTGCGAGATACAAACAGTCCCTCATTTCAAATACTTTGAGGTGACACTACAAACAAGTGGTAGAAGCTTCACCAAGCTTATTGCAGAGAAAACCTCTCAAGCAATGATCGCAATCAATGAAATCAAGTTTATTTGGCTTTTGGACATAAACACAGCAATGAAGCTTTTTCAAGCAAAAGTCTTACCAGTCTTTGCATATGGTATTGATATCATCTGGGAAAAGCAATAGGAAAACCATACGACCTGGAAAAAATGAATGCCACATTTTTAAAACGAGCATTGGGCGTATCTAAGAGAACGAGATCTAGACTGGCATATGTACTTGCTCAGGAAGCATTCTTGATAGAAGATATCAGACTGTAATTCCTCCTGCCAAATACTAAGGCAGCGAAACTATTCCTAAAAAGTCTGAACAAGAAAAGAGAAGAAATATGGCCAGTTTTATACGTCTGAAGCAATGCGCAACAGAAACTGGATGTCGGCAAACTACGAGATGCGTCACGTGGTTACGAGATCCGCAGTGCAAGGTTTTCAGCATCTGATGTGCAAACGGAAATCTTTCCACGATCCAGATGAAACCTGCGTGTGCGAACTCTGCGGTAACCCTTGCGATCGATACCATATCCTGCAGTGTAAAGAAAGAAGCATGTCAATCAACCAGTATGCACGGATGAACTATAATAGTGCGACTTAGTTATGTCTTTTACGGTGATATTTATATTTTTATTGTATTATTCCATGTAATCAAGAGATTGCACACATGTGCGTTTTCCAGTGTAATAATAATAAAATCAAACCTAACAATTGAAGGGAGGAAATAACGCCCGCTGACCCTTAAAATGGAGGCCGGTCAGCGAGAAGCTTGGAAACCCAACGCGTGGGAGCTGACGACGTGTGTGGTCGACTATGAGGCGCAGACGAGATCGAGCGATCGAGAAACCTTGTAAGTGAACAGTCTGGTTGACACGTGAACTAATGTACTGGAGCCTGATGAGAACAGGTTTGATGTGGAGGAAGGTTGGTAAATGATTTGGTGCGAGTCGGTGTAGCCAGCCCAGATGAAAACTGACTTGACTGTGAATAAAAATGTTAGCAAGAAACATGCTTCCCGTCCATCAAACTGTATCAAAAGGCAATTGCTCGAGGTACGATGCAGCGATGAAAGCTACGAGTAAATTTATCAATTTACAAATTGAAATTAGTAGCATCATAAACAAGAAGATGTTTATTAAGCCCGGGGTTCCGTCCGTATCCTCGCCTTAGCACGTTTGAGATTCGTATGTAATTGGGTAAGATCCTAATTCAAGGGTTCCACCTACCTCAGAGCTGAGAAATGGTGTATAGAAATAAAAATAATTATTTTCTAAGTTATCTTAAAATCTGCACTAATTTGTTACTGTGAAAGTAAGACTGAATTCAAATCGTCATAAGATTTTTTTTTCAAACTCCAGTACGTAAGCTGAAACTATTAGTATGTCATCACTGAAAATGCAAAAACAAGAACCCGCCAGATCCAGAAAGAGGCACTGTGGCTAAGCTTAAATTGAAAGAGTTCTTAAACTTAATCATGTGAATGAACATCACGCCCGCCTTGGGTAGGGGTTCTGTGGCGTAGGTTTCTGTGTGTGTGCGTGAGTACACTTATAGCTCGTACATCCTGCTACAGTTCATTGCATGGCGCGTGTCTGAGAGAAGGTAGTAGCAGGGAGAAGAACCAGATCGACCGGGGAATATGCATTTTGGAAGAAATTGTAGCTATGGTGTAGGCGCTAGCAGTGTTCAAAGACGGACGGACGGACGGACGGGTCGGGACGGACGGACGTTTTCCTTTCAATCGGTTTTTCGGTATCAAGGACCCACAAAAGAGGGATTCTGTCTACACCACGTGTTAGGGGATTTTTTTCTTAATTTAGCAACTGGTCTTATCCACTTTTTCGTTATCACTGCCCTTCAATGAATTTTTTATGGCGAAAATTGGCCATTTTTTCGCGCAGCATTACATAACATTCCCTATAATACATATGGGCTCCGTGTATACGTACGTATACGGGAAAGTAAAAATGGAACGCGTTTGCCCGCCCGTGCTGGAGTTAGCTAGAAATATATTTCTTAAAAAAATAAAAAGTTTAAAGGTTTGCTGTTATTGGCATTAATACATTTTTCTCCTCCCATTGTATAATGCCAACATTTGAGGGCTGCATCCAGTTGCATAATGATTTTCATTTCGATACAGTTTTCATGATGATACGGATTCTTAATCATTCACAGAGAAGTTTACAAAACAAGTATTGACAATAAATCATTGAGAATCGTTCTAGTAAATGTTTCGTTCGATTGTGTACATTAAAATTACATTTGATATTATATTATGTTTGTCAGTTTTAATTTCTTTTATTAGTAGTAATTTTTCGTGGAATATTATTTAAATTGGATCGTAATTTTACTTTGATCCTACTTGACTAGCGCAGTACTCCCTTGCAGGTCGTAGAAATAGTACCGAATGAAACTTGATGTAATTCGTATTAATACGCTCGTGTGAAGTGTACAACACACGCTCGTTCCTCGCCCGTATTGTAATATCACTCTCGTGTATTAATACCCATCATTACATCATCGTTTCATAATGTACTATTACCATTAAGAGTTAAGCTTTCACGGTGCAATCAGAAAACAACGCTACCGTTATAGGTTATAGAAGAAGAAATGGCAGGGGAAAGTTGCCAGTGCGCATGCGTGAATGAAGCGTCACTCACCGCTCAACGATCTGTGAGAAGTATCGTTTCATGCGCCACCGATTGCCAATTTCGGCGTTCGGTCCTCCTACACTACCCAGCCGCCCACATGCCCGATTTGAATGCAAATTCTGCGAATTAATTTCGACTAAGAAGCCCAAGTGATCCCCAAGGGTTGTTTTACATAATCACTTGATATGCATGCCATCGATTTGCCATCCGTATAATCCATCGGTTCCGGCCCTTGGGTAGGTTTCCGCGGGGGAAGGGATTGCGGTATGAGCGGTACAGATGCTGCAAAGTCTGTACTCCGATTTAAACATACTCGCACTTCAAGGTCACGAGCTGGAAGTAGAGGGGGGAAAAAACTATCATCCAATCGGGAACTTCATTAGGACTTAAATTTTTGATATTGGAGCTCCAGATTATATAACTATGCTCCCTCTTTCTTTCCAACTCGGGACCTTGAACTGCAGCTATACATGGATTTTTCGTTCTTGGCGCACCGAGGTCACGGACGAAAAATGGAGAGGGAAGGCTTTCTTCAATAGGGAGCTTCCACGTCACAACACAGTAGTGAATAGCAGCTCCCTGTTGGAGAAAGCCTTCCCTCTCCATTTTTCGTCCGTGACCTCGGTGCGCCAAGAACGAAAAATCCAAGTACATGTTTAAATCGGAGAACAGACCTTTGCAGCGTCTGAGGAACGGGAGAGGGATCGGGAGGCTCAGCAATGCAAGAGCCGGCGGCGCCGTTGACTGCGGCCAAGCGTTGAGGTGCTCTGCCAGGTCGATGGTGGTGAAGCGGCTACTTGAAGCTACGCACCCAATGGCAAACGAGGCTTCAAGAGCATGCTCCACGCCGCTGGCACCTACTTCATTTTTCGCGACGTATATTCAACTGGCTCGTCAAGCCTCATTTGCCCATTGGTGCGTAGCGTAAGTAAATGCTCATTTGTACCATCGAGCTGCCCATTGGTGCGTAGCGTAAGTAAATGCCATCGAGCGCTGCCCACAAGCTGGCTTGCTCCGGTAAAGGAATCTGTAAAATGTGGTTGTAAAGAATCTACTGAACGGAATGCTCCCGCAACAGTGCACGTACACGCGATCAATGGTAACGCCCATATATTCAATTGCAGCTGAGCTGCCACCTACCAAACATTACTGTCCGCTGGTCTCTTGACGTAATTCAGATAACACTTTAAAATTCAAGCACAATGGAAATACATTATTCGTCAATTGATGTAACCAGAATCAATCAGCAAATTTTACCTACTCCACTTCCGCGGATATATTATTCTGCACTATAGAATCACCGATTAATTTGCTGAAGTACCTTCCCCAAGGTTTCGCCATACTTCCAATTCCTGAAGTCGCTGTTAATTGGTTTTTAAAACGCTCATATTCCCGGCCCACATTCAGCCGTCCATTCTCTAGCGCGCTCGAACCAGTCCTCCTCAAGGAACTGGCGCACATAGTAACCGACGCTATAACTGTTCCCAGTCTCCCTCAATTGTTCGTTTTTTCGAGTTCATATAATTCATACCGAATTTCAAATTTGCGTTTCGTAACCCTCGTATTAAATGGTAAGCCAAATTTAAACAGAATCGATAATTTATGAATATCCGGAGACTTGCTGTACCTTACCTTCTTACTGCCCCAAGCCATTCAGTTGAAGGGGTCAAGGGTTGAAGCCACATCGGAGAAAAATCAAGTTAAAGTTACATAGTTGTGGTTAGAGTTGTGTACGATCCTCGATTACGATCCAACAGTTTGAGTTGTTCATCTTAGGTGGTTTTGATCAATTTTTTACATTTTTAGGTTATTACGTTCTTAGATCATTTTTAAAACATTTAAAGAACATTTTATTGATCATTTTTAGCAATGGTTTACGGCATAAACATTCCCCCTCTACTGTTCACCAATCGTTATTTTTATATTTAATTGATGGGGGGAGAGGTGATATTATTTTATCCTTTACATTGTACCATACCACGATACCAGGTTTTGTTCCCGATGGTATGAAATAAAGCTACGTCATTGTGTCAACTACATATTTCTCATTTGTGTGTGGAGGGTGTGTGTGAATATTGTACTCTGTTCTTCAATCGGATGGTGTTATGCATCAACCGGCTATGCGCCATTTTTGGAAAAATTGAGATATGGACGCCATCAGTTGCATTGGACGATGTTCTAAGTGTACGCAAAAATTTGGCGCCAAATCTGTAAAAATAGCCTCATAATTAATGAAAAATGTAAACACCATCAGTCACATCACGGATTTTATGTTTCGCAACATCCGGGTATAAACCTAGATCTTCAAATTTGCTGTTCTTAATTTCACATTCTGCAGGTAAGCGCCAGATATTCCACTCATGTTTGTGTAGTTAGGTGCTTCAATGAATGAAATAGTTAAATGGCAACAGACGGAATTGTGATTACAACAGCTCTGTGTCCCGCGCGGCTCTCCGTCATATTCTTAGCCCGCCAGCCGACCGTCAGAACTGTAGGGCTTTCTGGACATAACGCTTTACTGCGATTTTCGTAACTTTGTCCCTAACAGAAATCAGCTGTTTCGCTGCCATCCAATCACAAGCTTATATTTCGCAAGAGAGACATCACTATGGTAACGTTCAAGCTCCCGATTGGATGAAACCGTCAACAGCTGATACCTATCAGGGGCAAAGTTACGAAAATCGCAGTATAGTGGCGAGTTTTTAGAGCTGAAAATGTAATAAAACCTTCGAACACGATTATCTCAAAACTTGTATGATGTCGCGTAGCCGGTTGACGCACAACACCGTCCAATCGTAACGTGAGGAATTTGGCGGGACGCGGAGGAGCGTTGGCGCGCGCGGAGTGGAGCCTTGGGGCGCCCCGCGGCGCGCGCAGGCGGAGGGCGCCTGGCGGGGCAATGCGGCGCGTGGAGTGGCCTCGGAGCGGCGAGGCCGCGTGACGAGGGGCTGCGCGCCGCGACGCTAACACGTGCAACGCTCGCCAGGGCGCGCGCTATATCAGGAGCGCCGAGCGTGCGGGCGCGGGGGGGGGGCGAGCGGGTGGAGAAGTGAGGTGGGCGGGGGTGGGGGGGCGGGGGTAGGGTGTCGGCGGCTGGCCAGTGGGACGTAGGGAAGCGAGCGGGCGGGGGGCGAGTGGGTGGTGGGACGTAGGGAAGCGAGCAGGTGGTGGAGCGTAGGGGGGACGAGCGGGTGGCGGAGCGAAAGGGGACGAGCGGGTGGGGGGCGAAGGGGGACGAGCGGGTGGGGAGAGCATAGGGATACGAGCTGGGGGGGGCGTAGGGGGACGAGCTGGTAGGGGGCGTAGTTGGCGAGCGGGTGGAGGGGTGTAGGGAGGCGAGCGGCTTAGGGGACGTAGGGGGGGGCGAACGTCTGCGTGGGCGTAGGGGGCGAGCGGCTGGGGGGGCGAGTGGGGGGCCGTAGGGGACGAGCGGCTGCCGGGACATAGGGGGGGGCGAGCGAGTAGGTGTGGGCGGGCGGGGCGAGCGAGCGGGCGGCGCGTCGCGACGCCGCGGGGCGGATGCGCGCCGCCCCTGACAGACGCACACCGCGCGGCGTCGCGTCGCCCGGCGTCGCCTCGCGCTGGGACACCGAGCGCACGGGCTCTCTCTTCGACCGCTTTGACTCCCTCTCGCGTCCCTTCGGGCAGATGCCTTCGCTCCTCTTGTTTCCGCGAAGCGCGTCCGTTGCGCGCCGCGGCGACCGAGCGGCTCTGGCGTCAGCGGCGGTGCGGGAGACCGAGAAACGGCGAAGCCTTGGAGAACGTGCTCCGTTGCCCAGCGAGCGTTTCCACTCAAGCCATTCCGAGTCTGGGTGTGTCGTGATGCGATGGGTTGGACGTCGGTGTGCCGTGAACAGGATTGGCTGGAGTCGTCGAGTTCTATAGACTGACAAAGGTGGTTCAAGGCATCAACTGATGATCTTTACTGTGCCTCTGACCCGGAGGTCCTACGGTTCGAGTCTCGACAGCATTTTTGACACCTGCTGGATAGCTGGGTCAAGGTCAGGCGCTGTCAGGTGGAGAAGTCTACCGGCCGACTTCTCTGATCGATATTTTTTTCGTGGTTTCTCCGATCTACACCAGGCGAATGCTGGAACATTACCCTAACAAACGGGCCCCGGACCTCGCATAATCTCTCCCTCCTGTTCCTCGTCCTATCTTCACCCCTTACTTACACACACACTTACTCTCATATGCACTACTCTGTCACACCGGGAAACTATTCGGAAGCTTAGACCTTTTCCCGGGAGGGAGGTACCCCTCCGGTGGGAGATACCGGGCTGGGGAAAATATCCGCGAACTGACGAAATTCGGACCTGGACCTCTCCAACCAGCGGGGGAAGATCACCGCCTCCTCCTGCGATGAAAACACGCACTACACTTACTGGAATAATGATCATAGCAGTTGACGCGCCCGGAATCATGAATCTGTCGAGAGCTACGGAAATTGTGACAATAAAAGGATGATACAACGTTCACTCTCCGACTGTTTCTCTGATGCTCCTTTACCTTCCTTCTATCCAAAGGCTGGACGCGGCCTCGGGGCGTCTGCAACGGTTGTTTTCTCCACTCGCGCCGTTCCGAATGTACTGCAGGTCGCCTGAGATGTGCTGGGAACGGTGTGGAGTCTCTTGCGACGTCATAGATAAGATGCTGGCGTTGCTTGGCTACCTTTTGCACTGAAATAATTCCGTGTACATGAAGTCTGTTCGACGTCGACTCTTCATCAGCATTATGTTGTCGATTGTTATGAAAATTGTGACAAAAACATATGAACGTGAGACGTTCGCTCTAAGACTGTCTTTCCTCGCGCTCTGCCCTTTCGTGCCTTCCACCGCGAAGCATGGCTTGTGTCTTTGAGCACTCGCCTTTGTCGTTTCTATGAACCGCGTCGCCTCTACTGTGCTGCCGGTCGATCGAGATGTAGTTCGAACAGAGTTGAGGCTTTACGAGAAATTGCATCGCCATAGAGAAGGTTCTAGAGTCACCGACGCGAGATTGGGGAAATGTTTTCCTCGAAATGGGGATTTTTTTTCGTTGTGGAGAAGAAAGGGAAATAAAAGGACGTGGAAATGCTTGGGGATTTTTTGGGTAAATTATTTTCGAGAACAATCGAGATAGAAATACTATTCTTTGAATTATTAGCAATCAGAAAGAAACAATAGATCTCATTTTTTAAGTATCAAAAAGAGGAAAATAAACGACAGGCGTAGAGAAAAAAAACAAGAGGAAAGGAAAGAGGTAAACGATGATATAGGGTTTCGATCAGCTCTGAGGACGATGAATGGTTGATTTCAATTATTTGTTTAAGAAGACAGCCAATGGAATGGTCGGAAACAGCTCATGTAGTTGGTCCCTAATTGAAAGAATTTGTTTCGATTCTGAGATGAGGAATTTTGTTTCAGTGGAGAGGTAATTTGGGCAAATTCTGTAGTAGTTGTGGGGAAAGAGCTGCCAACTCATCTGGCAACCCTGGCTAGAGTTTGCATGAAGCCACTCCCCTACGTGAAGCGAGGATGCGTTGGCTGGGCGCCTTCAATAGTATTCAATCCATGCCTTTATTTTACGTGACGAGACTCAGGAGGAGGACTCCTTTCACCATCTAGCGGAAAATGAAGGTATCAGTCGGTGACCCGGAACAGGCGATTTGAATTTAGTTCATTGGATTCTTTTAGACTTGAGAATCATTCACATGCAGTAAGTCTACAACAAGGAACAGCCGGCTTTACTTCCCCTCCGAAGGAAGGCTTGCGAAGAATTTTTCGCATTTAAAAATCGATGTTTTTAATCGGATTTTGAACCAGCAAACGTCAGTACAGCAGCCCGATAGTGCTATATAGGGTGGTAGGGGACAAGCGTAACGAAACTTAAGCCAAAAACAGAGGATTTGTGACGTTCTCTGAAACTAATGAACATAATCACACCAATGCTGTGAGAGCATTTCCTGTTCTATCAACTTCCTCCTCCCTCGCTTTCACTCCTGTCTCCCATGTGAGGAAATATTCATCTAAACTGCGTACGTATTTCTCATTGTATAATCTCCTTTTTATCATAAAATAAATTGTAATACAAATTTTTGAAACTAGTCAGGCGGAGGGCAAGCTAAGTGGGCTGAGCCTCGCCTGCAAAAAAGACGTATTGGTTTATTTATTTATTACTGCCGTTCCAATCCGTCTTCCATCACGTTTCTTTTAGGCCGACAGACGCCTGAGCGCATGTCTCATGTTTCCACAATGTCCGTCGCCTCTACTGCGTTGTAGGGCGCCCGCGAGGTATTTTGCCAGCGGCACAATATTGTGATGACAACGGCTCTGGCCTTCACTGCAGAGCAAGTCGTTCGAGAAATGGCGACGTCGCAATTTCGTTTCGACGTCATAGGCTATAGGAAAGGTTCTAGCATTCTCTGGCATTTTTTCCACTGAAACTGTTGCCCTGACGAACAATCTGTGTGCTCGCTTGGTCGTCGGTACCTCTTCAATAGTGTTGATCGTTAGGAAAACAGTGATAAAAACGGATGATACGATGTTCCCTGTACGACTGTCTTCCCGCGCGCTCGTCCCTTTTATCCCTTCTACGGCGGCGGCTGGCGTCTGTCTTGAGCGCCCGCCTCGGATGCTTCTGCGAACTGCGTCGCCTCCACGGCGCTGCGGATTGGCCGAGATGTATTCGCAACGGAACGGAGACATTAGGGAGTTTTTGCACCCTCGAACGTGAAGCACTATCGTTCTTCTGCTCATGCGCAGTTCGAGTTTCGCATCAGTTTAGTACATCTGCTCATGCGCAGAAGATCGATAGTGCTCAACGTTCGGGGTGGCCAAAACTCCTTGTTGGTGTTCACTTCTCTGCATAGTATCTTTCATATCTATGAATAAGCTGATGAGACACCAATTTCACTGAAAAGATAATACTACTGTTTTCCTCTATATTCCTGCAAAATCATGTAAGTTAAACTCTTTCTGCGTGGTAAATAATGAGCCAATTGTAATTTCGAACAAAGTTTAAATTTCATAAAATCAAAAACTTAAACAAGATAAATCGAGATATTTGATTATTTGCGGTGTAATTATGATTTCATATCCTTGATTAACATCAAATAAATTCATTTTCTGTTTATTTACCATACAAACGATATAAATCACTTCAAATAAGTAGATTCGGTGCTGTATGGTAAAATTTAGTTTTAAGGAATTCCGAAAAGACTTACCTACAAACTTTGGTATAACTCAATGCACATATTTATGAAAGGATCATGTAATGACCACGATTTCGGGACCATAGTGACCAGCACTACTATCACTACTCCACAACCACGACTATGACTACCTACACAATCACCACGATTATCCCTACCTCGACAATCACCACGATTATCACTGCCTGCACAATCACCACGTCTATTACTACCTCCAAAAACACGATTATCACTACTTTTACAATCACTACGACTATCACTACTTCAACAATCACCACGATCATCACTACCTCCACAATCACCACGATCATCATTACTTCCAAAACCATGATTATTACTACCTCCACAACCACTACGATTATCACTATACCTCAACAATCACCACAATCACCACGGCTATCACCACCTTCATAAAAATTACAACGACCATCACCACCATTTCCACAACCACATTCACCGCCATTCCGCTGCAAGTGCATCCACCGCCGCTTCCACGCTACCTCCGCCTTCGTCTCCCCTTCTGCAACCACAACCATATCCACCGCCGCCGCCGCTGCCTTCTCTTGCCGTCGCCGCCGCCATCGCCGCCGCCCCTCCTCCTCGACCGCCAGCGCCACCGCCGCCGCCGCCGCCACCCCCACCACCGCCGCCGCCGCCGCCGCCACCGCCGCCGCCACCGCCGCCGCCACCGCCACCGCCACCGCCGCCGCCGCCGCCGCCGCCACCGCCGCCGCCGCCACCGCCGCCGCCGCCACCGCCGCCGCCGCCACCGCCGCCGCCACCGCCGCCGCCGCCACCGCCGCCGCCACCGCCACCGCGCCGCCACCGCCACCGTCACCGCGACTGCCACCACCGCCGCCGCCGCCGCCGCCGCCGCCACCGCCACGACCGCCGCCGCCGCCACCGCCACCGCCGTCTCCTCCTCTGCCGCCGCCGCCGCCGCCACCGCCGCCACCACGAACACCGCCGCCTCCTGTACCGCCACCACCGCCGCCGCCGCCGTCTCCTCTACCGCCTCCGCCGCCGCCGCTGCCTCCTGTGCCGCCGCCACCGCCGCCGCCTCCTGTGCCGCCGCCGCCACCGCCGCGTGGCCGCGCAGGTTCATCGCGCCAGACGCCGCCGCCATTAGACGCTTCCCCATAAGGCGAGGCCCGCGACAGCTGTCGGCGATCGCTCCGAGAGGGAAGCGGGAACGTGCACGGGGTGGCGGCGATGGGTGGGAAAAGCCGTCTTGGTGCCACCAGAGAGGGCGCTATTGTTGAGAATCTATACAAATAATTTGTACTCTCTTACATTGCTGTAGTAGTAGTTTCATATGTAGGTTCTGTTACTAGTTTTGTATTGCTTAATGTTTGCAATTAATTTATTGTTACATTCGAATGGAAATAACTTGGTTTAATAAAATTTAATAACAGTCAAAATTAACATTTAAATACTGAGTAATTAAATGTACGAATTTCTTTCTTTGGCAGAGCTTTATTTACCTCGAATGTCCTATGTAGTTAATTAGTTTCCCTTTTCCCAAATTATTTCATCCGCTACCGACAGTGTTCACAAGTCACTATCTCATGGATGATTATAATGTTCGCGATGTTTATGTGAAATGATATTCGTTG
Organism: Acheta domesticus; assembly: GCA_031308135.1. Taxonomy (NCBI): domain Eukaryota; kingdom Metazoa; phylum Arthropoda; class Insecta; order Orthoptera; family Gryllidae; genus Acheta; species Acheta domesticus. The sequence goes on along the minus strand of JAHLJT010000631.1, from coordinate 11,150,617 downwards.
TTTCGTTCGTCCGAAATGTTCTTCATTGTTAGGAAATATGTACCATTTCTAACTTCGCTTCAGTATTAATGCACTGTTTGTAAGAGTCAGAGATGCATTCAGAATCAACTTTTACATATGCACTTCCGACAAATGCATCAAACAGTCTGTTTTTTAGTTTATCCACCATTGACCCATTTAAATTTATCATGTGTAGTTTCATTCTCGTTTTTCATTCACTCTTCGCTCTCATATACTATTAAACGTATTTAGTTGCCTTTGTTCTTTAAGGAATTTTGGTTTAATTTTTTAGTAAAATTTCAGTAATATATCTTCAATAGATCGAAAAAAATAAAACTAACTTAGAAACTCTTTAGGGAATGTTTTAGATTGCAGAACATAAAATATCGGACACTGTGAAGTTCAAACGGGCAAAAAATCTATGAAACTGCTCTCGCTTTGAGGCGGGGGAGCCAAATGTTTCAAGAGAAGAGCAAAGCCAGACGTTGCTTGCCGTAGAATGATTGTGTGTTTTCCAGAGAATATAAAATTTACTTGCTGGGGTGGAGGTATTTTTCGGGTTGTTTGTTGGTCTTCGGAAGAAGTTACTTAAAATAAAACTATTTTACTCTCTCGGTGTCTCGACTGTTTATACGTCGCAGTTTATTTGGCTGGAAGTACTCAAGCAGTCCCAAGGAGCAGTGATGCCAAGTAGTCATAGTAATTCCCTTGTCAAAAGTATTTATAGAAATAGTATGAAATATCCACTTAAGGATGACAAATAATATAATAATCCCAATCAATTAATATTTTAAAATGTATTAAAGGACTTAGTATTCTTGAGTATACAAAAGTTCCAAATAATTATAGACAGTCTTAATCATCACATATTTATTTGGAACTTTTGTATACTCAACAATTCAATAGAGACAGTCTATAGTTGAATAATAATAATAATAATAATAATAATAATAATAATAAAAATGCCTTTATTAATGGCGAGGCTCAGGCCATAGGGCCTGCTCTTCCGCCTAACCACTCAATCTACATTAATACAGAGAAATAATATTTTAAGAGGGGGAGGGCCAGCTGTACATTTACATCTGGGAGAGCAAAACTAGGGACCACCCCGGCATACGCCTTAAGCGATTGAGTAAACCCAGAAAACCTCAATCAGGATGGCGGCTAAAGGCCGAACATTTTAAGAACAAAGAGAGAAGTGAAAGAGAGTGGAAATGCAGATGGAAATGAAGAAGAAAGGTCGAAAGAGAAAGAAGAAAGGAGAGAGGCTAAAAGGGGGGACAACTGTACATTTATGACTGGGAGTGCAATACAAGGGACCATCCCGGCGTACGCCTTAAGCGATTGAGTAAACCCAGAAAAATCTCAATCAGGATGGCGGCTTAGGGCCGAACATTAAAAGAGCAGAATATATACACAGTAGAGAAAGAGAAGAGAAAGATGTTCGGAGGGGGGCGAGTCATAATGAAAAAATGGGGAAGTTTGTGAGCAAAGGGAAGGGAGAAGAAGCGAAGAAAAGGAGGAAGAAAAAGTAGGCGGAAGACGTGAAGTTATTCCAGAGACGTTACAACAAGGTACATTCGGTTTACATGAGCACTTTACATAAGTATAAAATCATTTTTAACACCAGAGGAGTACAATACATTATAGGCTAATAGTAACAATAATTTAAAATACAATATTGACAGTATTCAGGAACAATATAAAAGTATAGTAGGATCTTAACATCAAATTGTATTTATACCAACATGTTGCAGTAAAGATTATGATGATAATACAAAAATAGCTACGAGTATAAGTACGTTTATCTGGAATGTCGCTAGTCACTTTATGTATATTTTATTTAAACAATTCCATTAAGATACACTGAAAATTATATGATTGTATTAAATAATTTACAGGGGTTGATACAGAATGGAAAGTGAAGAGAGTCATGAGTTATGGGATAGAATTTTGAATTTAGAGAGTGCGGAAAGTACAGCATTTAGAGGGTGCGGTGACCGGGTGCTTGGAGGTGGGAAAAGTCTGGAGATTGAAGGAGATGTTAACAGCCATTCTGCATGTCATTATTCCTTACCCATGTGGTTAATCCTTTTTTGAATTTACGGAAGGTATTTGAATGTTTTAGGCTTGCTGGTAGTTTATTCCAGGCTCGGATAACTGTAATGGTGAATGATCTACTGAACGAAGTAGTGTTGTGACGTGGTACACAAAGCAGTGCTGAATCACGAGCTCGATTTAATTTCAGAGGATTGAAGTTACTTATAAGGCGTGTTACATGTATACCGTTTAAAATTTTATAAAGAAGAAGTAGAGAATGAAATAACCGCCTTTTGTCTAGAGTAAGCATTTGAAGTTTGTCGAAAAAATCTGATACATGGTCGTATTTCCTTAAATCAAAAATAAACCGTACGCATGCGTTCTGAGTTACTTGAAGTTTACGTTGTAATTTAAATGCCATGTTGGTCAGAAGAAAGTCACAATAGTCGAAATGTGGCATAATAAGAGATTTGATGAGAGTCTCACGTGTGCTAATTGGTAAAAGTGTTCGTAGGCGTTTCAGGGAATGCATTGAGGCAAAAACTTTACGGCAGGTTGAATCTACATGCGAGTTCCAGCTGAGGGTGTTGTCGATAAGCACACCTAGGTTTTTGACTTCTGAACACCAAGGTAGAGCGGTGTCATTAATATAAATTTTAGGCAGAGCAACAGATGAGATTTTATTCATAGTGCTTTTCGAACTGATAATCATGCACTGTGACTTATTTGGGTTTAACTGTAAGCCTAGGGATGCTGCCCAGTTGCTCAGTGTCATCAAATCTTCATTAATTTTTTGTGCGAGTGAGAAAAGGTGAGATGGGTGACCGCTTAGGTATATCTGAAGATCATCCGCATACATTTGATGACTGCAATATTTAAGCGCATTACCTACGTCATTTACATAGATTAAGAAGGCTAGTGGCCCTAACACAGTACCTTGAGCAACTCCGCGGTTTAGTACCAAGTCACTTGAGCTGCGGCTACCGGATACCACTCTTTGGGTTCTTGAAGTTAAGTAATTGAGAAACCATGTACGTGTCTGCTGTGCAAATCCCATGATTTTTAGTTTTGCGAGCAGGATGTCATGATCTACGGAATCGAACGCTTTGCTGAAATCCAAAAGTATCAAAATAGTTATCTTACTGTCATCTATTGCTTTTCTGGCGTCTTCAATAACGTTTAGTAGCGCGGTTCCAGTATTCCTGCCGGAACGGAAACCTGATTGCTGATCATTTAAAAGTGATTTGTTTTGGAGATACTGTTCAGTTTGCTTCCGGACGACTTTTTCGAGTACTTTAGAGATAGTTGGGAGTATGCTTATTGGGCGGTATTCAATAGTGTTTTTGTTTGATGTTGTTTTGGGAATAGGATGCACGAGTGCAGTCTTCCAAGATGAAGGGTATTGTCCGCTCATTAGTGAGAAATTTATTATTTCGGTAATGATTGGGTAAATCACATTTAGGCTATTTTTTAGCAGTTTGGCATTGATACCATCGGAACCTGAAGCATTTGATTTGAGACTTTGAACGATCTTGATTACATCCTCATGTTCAACGGACGAAAAGAAAAATTCGTCTTTGTATATTGTTTCCGAGTTTTGGAGAAACGCGAGAGATTGCTTTTTCAAATTACTGTCAAATGAAGGAACGTTATTTATAAAACTATGATTTAGTGATTCTAAGGAGATATACGTGTCAATTTGTGGATGAGATTTGCCTATTCCTAGACATTTCAGACTTTTCCAAATCGTTCTCGAGTCGCGGGTTCTGCCGAAAGTGGTGTGGTAATATTTAATTTTAGCGTTGCGACATTTCTGCGTGACTAAATTTCTGAGCATTTTGATTTGTTTTTTAAGTAGTTCGCATTTAGTTTTCCGGAAAATAGCATGCACTGCATCTCTATCTTTCATTAAATTTCGAATTTCATCGGTTAACCATGGTGCAGGTGGACGAGTTACGCGCGATATTTTTAAAGGCGCGTGCCGATCGTAGAGCTGTGTTACTAAGTTAGTGAAAATCGCAACTTTAGCATCCAGTGATTCTTCTTCGTGCACAAGGTACCAAGGAAGTGTCAATCCATCTATATTAAATGCTTGTTTATCGAATTTTGAAAAATCGCGGTATTCGATTATGTGAGGTGAGTATTTAGGGCACTTCAGGTTGTAAACAAGATAAATTAGATCGTGTTTTGAAATCCCAGGAACGGGAAATTGACCGTGATTTCGAACCTTGTTTATATTAGACACTATAATATGATCAATCCAAGTTTCCGTGCTCTTTGAATGGTGTGTTGGTGCTAGAGGTAATATTTCGAGGCACATGCTGTGAAAAAAACGCTTAAACTGCTCTGCAGAGGGGGAGGTTTTTAATAAATTATGATTAAAGTCACCCATTACAATGACATGCTCATAAGGACTGATCGCTGATGCAAAGGTTTCATCCAACATATCTATGCTGTCAGTCTTAGGAGGTAAATATATGACAGCCAAGAGACATTTTTTTCCTAACACTACAACTTCGATAAAAAGATATTCACTACGTAGGCAGTCCGTGTTTGTTGAAGATAGTACAAGTTTGTGCCTAAGATCGTCGCGAAGGTATATACCGACACCTCCACCATGTGCGGCGACGCTGGCCTTCCGATCAGCTCTTATCAGACGGTACCCTGAAATTGCTACTAGCGCGGAATTGAGAGAACGCTTCAACCAGGTTTCGCTTATGAGAAGTGCATGAAAACGGTGTTTAGATATTATTTCTGTTATTTCGTCGAAATGACAAGGAAGAGACTGGGCATTTAAATGTGCGACATGCAGGCAGGGGGAGCGAGGATTAGGTTTATTTGTGGAGCCAGACTCATGGACGGTCGGGGAAAGGTTCCGGGCACCCACAGGTAAAAGGTTTACAGGATGTGAGGGGGAGGAGGTAGGTAGCATTTACAGAGGGTTTGCAGAAGGAAAGTTGAGAGAAGAACAAAGGAAGGAGAATTCCCGGAAAAAATCCGAAAATGACCGTGGCAGAGAGGAGTAGAGTGAGAGGTGGAAAGGTGGGGGCGCTCCTACGCTAGGCATGAAATTGCCTCGAGCTGAGCCCTGGTTTGCACCCGGGAACGACCGTTACTGTGTTTGATAACAATGGTGCCGTCTTCTGTCCATACGTTGCGGAGGCTAAAGCGGTCGATGGCAGCTTGCAGTAAAACCAGGCGCGATTTCGTGAGGTCCTCACGAATCGTCATCCCCGTTTGCTTCAGCAGCCGTTTCGAGCGGAACATTTCGTTGCGTTTTCTGTAACTTACAAATTTAACAATAATGGGTCTGTTTTTACCAGTTACTTGCCGACCTACTCGGTGGCTCCTATCTATGTCTTGTAGGCTTAAGTTTACACTTATCTTGTTTGCAACTTTCTCGATGACCAGCCTGTCGGTGTCTTCATTCTCGGTTTCTTCCACGCCGAATATCCGCAAGCAGTTTCGGCGTGAGTACATCTCGAGCTGGTCAGTCTTTTCCTCTAACTGAGATTTCAGGTTTGAAATCTCACGGTCACGTTCTGCCAATTTCTTTTCTAACCCTGCCACAAGATCAGAATTGAAGTTCATCGATTCTTCGAGTTGCTTTGCGACAAGCTCAGTAAGCACTGATGCCAAAGAGCGTAAGAAAGTAGGCGATGTTACAGCCTTATCTAGTGCCTCGTTAACTTGCACCGTGATTTTGGTCTCAAGATCATTGCTGGCACTAGATGCGTTTCTATTGCTCTTCGTCATCTTAAGAGATAGAATTAGATAAAATCAGAAAATGAGGAAAAGACACAAGGAGAGAAGATTGGAGTACAAAACTAATAGAGCACTAGAGCAGATATTGATAGAAAGAACCCAAATGAGTTCTAGAAGTAAGAGATGAATATAGTTTCACTGAAAAACAGAGCAAGACAAAATATACTTATCTTTGCTGGCTTCTGCAGCGTCAGGGGGTCGTTGGGTGCAAAAGCTGTAACGGTGACTACCTGCGAAAGAAACTACCTGCTGCCTAGCTCGGAGCGCCAAGGGACGATGCTTACACCACGACGGTCATCCACAGACTATAGTTGAATTGGACTTAGTATTCTTTATTGTGAAGTGGTACTTTCTTGAACTGTGTTTTTCTGAAATCAGCATCGTGCTACGTATCCTGCACACATTACACATGCCTCCCGATGAATGTGTACCTTGCATTGGTTTCATATCAGAACCTACCATTAGTAAGCAATTCTTAGTAAAATAATCGCACTAGAAGGAATGTCTGAAGAAATACTTGTGTTTTTATTTCACAATTGATCTTTTCGAAAAATATTAGATGTTCTTACACAATACAACTTATTCGATTTATTATCCACAAAAGATCAAACTGTAGGTCGTGAGAACATCTATTTCTACTATTTAATAAATAAACTACTTTTTAAGATTAATATTTACGTGTATTCATATAGACGATGCAGCTGATTGTTCATACCATTCGGGCAAATATCATTATAAGCGAGAAAAGGGCAAAGTTGACATATTTGTTATTTAATAGTGGAGAAATTCTTGGCAATAAAAATAATATTTGTTTCGAAACTGTTATCAAGCAACATAATCTTCCTCTCTATCACCAAACCCTACCTGGTTATGAAATGCACAAGTTAAAGAATCTAAAAATACAAATTTTGCGTTGGGCATAAATTTCCCAAACGGTTTCTTTCAAATGTGGAACTTAAAATTTTATATATAATGTGATAACTTGTGAAAACATAATTGTAAAGGAACCTTACTTCACATGTCATCCTACGTTTTTGGAACTAACTTTTTAGCTCGAATAAACAGATAACTTAAATGTTTTATGCTCGTCAATAATCCCGTTATTTGACTATCCATTGAATTAATCGAAAAATTCGATTATTTTGATGAGGGGTGAAGATTTTAATGAAATTGACTTATATTCGTAATTACTTGTGCGCCCATTACTCAGTGTTATAGGATTATACAGTAATATAAAATTAGTTCTGTTTGTGTGGGGTTTATTTATATTACGTCAAAAATTTAAAAACTGTGTCTGACATACTCTAGGGAGAAGTATATTTTATGCACGTTTTCTTAAATTCTGAGATCTCTAGCCTCGCATACCAGCTGAATTATGAATACATATGAAAACGAGCGTTTTGGCAAGAATGGAGAAGAATGTATTTGCTTTAATAAAAACATTTGAAACTATAAACTATCGATTTACCGCCGGGAGAACATTAGGAACTATCATTTAAATAACCTGCCCCCAGTGACCTCTAGAAAATGCGCTCAGATAGTGAAGTTATATTTATGTCGAAAAGTAAAACAAGGTGCGTTTTCAGCATTCGCACAAAGGAACACTGGATGAAAAGTCTGATCGAGATGGAGGTCATTGACATGAACAAATCTATGAAAATGTATGAAACGTTTCTTAAAGCATCTAATATTCCTTACTAAATTCATTCCAATAGCGCGTTTACGCTTTCAGTATTCGTCGGCCCGAATTGTTATTGGAAGATTCGTGGACGTATGCAACAATGCAATTTTGAGTTGTCCGTAGCAACAATGATGGTAGCAACGGTAATCGAAGGGAACATGACAAGGGGGAACAACCAGAAAAGGCAAGGAAGGATGAAGACAGTGGGAAGGAGCAGGTTGGAAATGTGTAGAACGTAGGGGTGGATCCAGCTGATCTTTTTTTGGGAGGGGAGGGGCAATGTAAATTTTTGTTAAATAATAAACATATTTGTTATTGTTTTGTATATTATGTTCTGTGGAAATGATACTATACAATATTGTTTAAATAATTACATAATTCGAACATAAATATTTAAATCCATTTTGTCAAATAAAGGAAGGTAAACGAAAATTCTCAGTCTTTTGGAGTGGGCCATGCCCCCCTGGGTCTGCTGTCGTTGTACGGCGCGAGGTAGGGCAGGCAAAGGCGGAGACACTCTGTACATACAATTCATTCTTTTTTTTACCAAATAGACGGTTGCCGAATATTCTTGCAACGCGGGGAACTTCTGCTAGTAAAACAAATTAAACACGACCCACGTAGAAGCCTTTCGGTTACAGAGAGAGCCACATCTAAATCCCCCGGAACTAGGGAATTTGAAATCAAGAAAAAAGAAAAGAAATAGAATAAGAATGTAGGTAATGGAAAAAGGGATCGCCTCTGGCAATAAAAGCAATGCACGTTATACCTTCTTCAGGATAAAACAAGTTCGTACTGGATCTTCCAGACTCCGTCTGCCCATCTATGCAGTAAAAAAGATTGAACGGATGATAGTTGAGGACACTGGAAGTTAAACCCCCAACTAATCCCATTAAAAGTAACCGGGAGCCTAGATTCGCAATAATCCAGAAATTGAAACCGCAGTTCAGAAAGGGAAGACTGAGGATGTTCTGTGAGATCTTAAATGAGTTGCTCGTCGGCGTTCTTGAGAGTTGAATCCTCTCGCGGTCGGTCATTCAACAGTCCATGAATGAAGTAATCGGGTTCATCTGGAGAAACACGCAACAGATGGCTCTTCGCCACATCCTCCCTTTACGCACTTAAAAAGTGGATGCGGACTGTCTCAACCGGCCATCCGTTCCATCCACGCAACTTTTTTTATTTCTTACGTACTTCCAGACCACTTGGAAAGTAACTCCACATGAAGCTATGAAGACAAAGAATTCTTTATAAAGTTCGAGTATTTCAGGATCTCAGGTATTTTTATAAATGGTTGCCGAAAGGTAATTACCATTGCGCCTGCCACATAATACGAACCATTTGCTCTAATTTTAAATGCGTTCATTTCTACTTCTTATAGAGACTCCTTGATCTTTTTTCCGCAACGGTAGTAGTATGTAGTTTGTTGTAAAACACAATTTTTTTATATAAAGAGAACGAGACTCTTTGTGGATATACATCAGCCGATCTACGGCCTACGGTTGTTTTGAGGCGGGGAAATCTCGGAAGGGAACTTGGTACGCGAAAGAGGGATAAACTGTGTAAGATGGCTCAGGCAACATCTGTTGCCACAGGAAGGTCTGTGATCGCAGCCCTCAGGGCTCGTGTCGAGTGGTGGCGGAGTTTTGACATTGTACTTGGGTTTTTCGTTCTTGGCGCACCAAGGTCGCAGAAGAAAAATGGAGAGGGAAGGCTTTCTACAATAGGGAGCTTCCACATCACAACACAGTTGTGAATAGCCGCTCCCTATTGGATAATGGCTTCCCTCTCCATTTTTCGTCCGTGACCTTGGTGCGTCAAGAACGAAAAACTCAAGTATAGCTAAATAACATAGTTGCCGGCGCGGCGGATGACTGATCTAATCGATGGTTTCCCGTGGTTTTTCCAATCAACACCAGGCGAATGCCGAAGCAGAACCCTAATAAACGGGCCCCACTCTGCGCGCGATCGTCTCCGCGGGGGGAGGGGGGAAGATCGTGCCTACGTCGGTAGACAGTTGGTGGAGAGTTGTAGACGACCACCCGGACCCTTAGTTTTCGGCCGCACTCACGTCGTTAGCTTCAAAGTGGAGGCTGTGAAGGGGCGATGCTAAGCTCCTGGTTCCCGGGCTCGCCCGGTAATAGTGAGAGGTTGGGACGTGGGCTCCGAGCCGCTTAGTTGGTGTGGCCCGCAGTTGGGCTCTCGGCTTCGTTTTGGCAGTGGCCCGATACTTTGGGCAAACAGGAAAAACTTGACGTGGTGCGTGTGACTGGGCATTGATTCGACTCTCATAATAGCGCTGGAATGCTAGTAGCTCTGTGGTGGCACGGCGGCACTGGACTAAGGCTTTGAGGAGGTTGCCGTGAGGGCTAACTTGGGTGGTGTGAGAGCTATACGGGTTCCGGCGGAATCCGGATATTACCTTCAGCTAATATTCGTGTACTTGCACACACGAGAGTGTACGAATTAGAAGCTACCGCCTAGGTGCCCATCCCAGGGTTTCGGCCTCCTAATAAGGTGCAAGTGCGTGGGATACTATACAAGTACGCACGATAAGAGATAATTGCCAGCGATATTTCCTTCCTCTTCCTTGAGCTATCCGCTCCTCTTACTTACACATTTACATGCACTACCACATAGCCGACAGCTTAGGGCGTGCCCGGCTGTGGAGGGATACCCGGCCGCAAGTGGTTGTGTAGGTCGGCGCCAGATCTTTCTAGTGGAGGATGAATATCGCCATATCCGGTACAATACACAATATCCGGGACTGGTTACCGTAGCTATGGACGTGTCGAAACACGAAATATTCAGTCAACACAAGTAGTCAGAACCTACCAAACCACAGCAAACTCTTAACACGACACACTCAAAATTTGTCCATTAGTATGAACGCCGAAAGGTAAATTTATAATGTATGTTCCACTACATTTTTTAAGGTCGCGTCACGGGCTGGACTACCTAATTTCAATAATTTCTCTTGGCGCACTATATTTTCGTCGGACGAGGCCATCGCAAAAGGAAGCATCGAAGCCGTTTACAAGTTAAAGTTAACGAACTGCAAACGAACGAATGGAGAAAGGGGTGTCTAATAGCCTCAAGGACACAACGACCACGGAACCTCCAGTTATGTTGCCAGCACTAGCTGTCAAACAGTCCTTTGTTATAAAAAGTGCTCTATACAAAAAAGGGTCAATTGATGAGGCGCTAATGGGAATGTTTTCGTTCTCAGCTGGACGATTGCTCAATACTCATTGCTTACATTATCTGCTTTCATAAAGTGTGCAACCTAGGGTCTTTGGATACATTTTTAACAGGAATCATACTCTATTGCCATAATACGAGTCTTCATTCACTCTCGTTCACTCTCGGGGTGGTGGACCTTCGCCTTTTGACACGAAGAATAGTGTGAAGAAAACGTACCATTTAACCGCACGGATGATGGCTTGATTGGTGTATACGGACACGTCATCTACATTAGTCGCTTCGCCTGTAAGTGCAGTGAATTATATACTAGGGGAGGTGACGGTCTTTCTTCCCCGCAGATGTGAGATTTGGAGCTGACTTTCATGTTTAGTCATTCAAAGTCTAGACACGCGATTAGTCTCTCGATATATGCGGGTGGTAGTGCAGACAGTGGAAGTGCACGAGATTGTGTAAGGCAATCGGAGGGGCAAGGATGAAAAAAGGAAAGATCGCGTGCTGTTGCAGGCGCATTTGTTAACGTTTCGTCGAAGAAATCTGGACAACTACTGGTCAGAGCAGATGGCAGCTAGACTTCTGCTCCAGAAGGTGTCTGATTTCGATCCGGCTAGGCTCGAAACATACTACGTTAACTGGTATTCAAATCAAACGTCAAAATGGGCTCACTAGTGCCCTTAGGGAAAGCAATAGCAAAATACCCTGAGTACACTTGCCCAGCACCAGTCTCACAAGAAGGCCCTAGGGGCTTCTGCACTTCCAAGCAGCCAAATGGCTGTTAACCAGAGAGAGAGACAGACAGACAGACAGACAGGGTGACAGAAGGAGACAGAGGGAGAGGCAGAGAGAGACGCAGAGAGAGAGTGGCAGAGAGAGAGATGCAGAGAGAGATGCAGAGAGCGAGAGATGCAGAGAGCGAGAGATGCAGAGAGCGAGAGATGCAGAGAGAGAGAGATGCAGAGAGAGATGCAGAGAGAGAGATGCAGAGAGAGAGATGCAGAGAGAGAGATGCAGAGAGAGAGATGCAGAGAGAGAGATGCAGAGAGAGAGATGCAGTGCAGAGAGAGAGATGCAGAGAGAGAGATGCAGAGAGAGAGATGCAGAGAGAGAGATGCAGAGAGAGAGATGCAGAGAGAGAGATGCAGAGAGAGAGATGCAGAGAGAGAGAGATGCAGAGAGAGAGAGATGCAGAGAGAGAGAGATGCAGAGAGAGAGAGATGCAGAGAGAGAGAGATGCAGAGAGAGAGAGATGCAGAGAGAGAGAGATGCAGAGAGAGATGCAGAGAGAGAGAGATGCAGAGAGAGAGAGAGATGCAGAGAGAGAGAGATGCAGAGAGAGAGAGATGCAGAGAGAGAGAGAGATGCAGAGAGAGAGATGCAGAGAGAGAGAGATGCAGAGAGAGAGAGATGCAGAGAGAGAGAGAGATGCAGAGAGAGAGATGCAGAGAGAGAGAGAGATGCAGAGAGAGAGAGATGCAGAGAGAGAGAGATGCAGAGAGAGAGATGCAGAGAGAGAGATGCAGAGAGAGAGATGCAGAGAGAGAGAGATGCAGAGAGAGAGAGAGATGCAAAGAGAGAGATGCAGAGAGAGATGCAGAGAGAGAGAGATGCAGAGAGAGAGATGCAGAGAGAGAGAGATGCAGAGAGAGATGCAGAGAGAGAGATGCAGAGAGAGAGATGCAGAGAGAGAGAGATGCAGAGAGAGAGAGATGCAGAGAGAGAGAGATGCAGAGAGAGAGAGATGCAGAGAGAGATGCAGAGAGAGATGCAGAGAGAGAGATGCAGAGAGGGAGAGACAGCGAGAGTCAAAGAGAGGAAGAGAGAGACAGAGACTCGAAACTCCACCAACCCGTGGATGCCGAACCTTAGGAGCTCCCGGTCAGCGCCTGTGCGGAGGAGCGACAGTTGTTGCCCGGAGCCACCCGAGTGGGCTCGCAGCGTGGAGCGAAGAGAGGCAACATCCCGCGAAGAGTTGGTCCGCGTCACGAGCTGCCCCCCGCTGCCCCCGGAAGCGCCCGCCGCGGGCGCGGAGACGGGCGGGGGTGGGGGTCCGGCAGGTGCTGAGCCCGGGGCTTCGCGCCGCTCGCTGCAGATTGCGCTGCGCCTCGCGGTGCCCAGTCACGGCGGCGCAGTGCGCACGCGCACCCGATCCATCTGGACGAAACTCTGAGAAGAATTGCACAAAGGCCGATCCTTCTACACGTACACCCTATCCATCTGGACGAAACTCTGAGAAGATTTGCGCAAAGGCCGATCCTTCTACACGTACACACCATCCATCTGGACGAAACTCTGAGAAGAATTGCACAAAGGCCGATCCTTCTAGACGTACACCCTATCCATCTGGACGAAACTCTGAGAAGATTTGCGCAAAGGCCGATCCTTCTACACGTACACCCCATCCATCTGGACGAAACTCTGAGAAGAATTGCACAAAGGCCGATCCTTCTACACGTACACCTGATCCATCTGGACGAAACTCTGAGAAGAATTGCGCAAAGGCCGATCCTTCTACACGTACAGCTCTACTCGTACAGCTCTACTCGTGTAGAGTGAAATGTGTTTTGTATGATAAGAAACGGACGCCTAGATTACATTTCATTTCTGTTGTTACCGAGTTTTTAATGTAATGTGGTAATTAAAATAGGGGAAAATGTGTTGTAAGGTAAATAAGTTTACTTTGTCTCCAAATTCCCCAAGGATACCTCTTGTCCTGCGCATGTACCATTTAGGCATCACCGAATTCTACTAGTCAAACTTATAAGAAACATATTTAAGTAGAATGTTTTTCGTTGTTACGCAAGGGAAGAGTGTCGAGAAAACAGAATTTTTTTTGTTGGATATAGCGTACAACAATTGACTGCAATCTCGATCTTCTGCTCTTGCGCAGATGCACAAAAGTGATGCCTTGAAGTACGCATGCGCAGAAGATCGATAGTTCTGTCGACCGATGTAACGCTTCGCCGTGAAAAAACTCCCTAATCGGTACCGCATATTTTTCAAGAGGCGGTCGATTGTGTTTTGATTGAACTCAGCGATTTTTATTTTCATCGCTAGTACCGCAGACCAGACACTCACCGTTCATTTCCAAAATGCAAGCGAGCAACGAGAGTCAAAGTAGCCGTACCAATTTGGTATGGTATCTTAGTGTAACTACTTTAACACGGGAAACGTTTTGAATTACCACCAATATACCTTGTATTATACTGTATTTCATTTGTCTTATTTCTTAAGTAGATTTGCACAAAATATTTGCGAGCTGCCGTTGGCCCCGCGCCCGCCAGGTCGCGCTAGTGTGCTCACATAGCACGCCCCGCGCAAAGTCGACGCGTCTCGGCAGTTTTGTTGTTAACACGGAAAAATAGATGAAAAGTTGGATAGGAGAAAGCGCATTTCAGCAGGGGCGATGTCGTGTTTAGTACCGAAACTGCAACTGAAGCTTCGTGAACCAGGGAAGTCGTAAGTGCGAATTCTTTTGGCGCTGTGGTGAAGTTTCGATACTACGCTATGTTCCCTCTCCTCCTGTTTTTTCGTTCTATCAATCTCCAGGAAGTTGGTTGGACATCCCGGTTCTCATATGGTGTTTATTTTTCACCTCTCTTAATTTTTCGTGGAATATGTAAATATATTTCATTTTCAATCGCTTTGTGAACACTTTTAATCTACGTTTCTATGCAATATTTTTCAATACTCTTTAATAGTGCTAGCGAAATAGTTGTGTGTATTGAAATCAAAAATAAATTTCTATCTGCCTTTTTAATCACGGATAATATGTCGAGTTTGAATGGACAAGGGATGATTGAGAGTCGCGCCGAGTTATTCATTATGCGAAATTCTTTTATAAGCGCATTTCGGCCTCCAGAAACGTATGTAAAGTGAAAGAGATTTGAACTCCGGTATCCAGAAGATGAAAAGGAGCTTGCTGGCACATTCAAAACGGGAGAATAGTGATGAGGTTTTGCCAAGTGATATTACGTATTCAACGTGAAGGGTTCATCGTTCTGTCAGCAGAAGGCAGCTGGTCTTGCGTAGTGGGTGTCCATAATGGAGAAATAAGCGATATGATAAACGAACAAATAATAATTTATACATTTTGTATCCTTAATAGATCATCAGAATAGTCTAAAAAAGTGAAATAAAAATAACTCGTGCATTATAATTGACAACATCCGACTGAGTGGCTATTAATTCCAGCGCCTCAACAACATAAACAGTTAATCCCGTAAGTGTAGTGTATGCTATATACCTGACAGAGGACAACGTGGATGTGTTCCTTCCATGATGAATCGGTGACGATCTTCACGTCGGTTTGCGGGTTTCCTCTGCACGTATCTCCCCCTGCGGGAACCCGCCAGCTGGAAGACGTTCAATGCTTCCGACTGGTCTCTGAACATGTGTGGTAGCGTACAACATGTAAATTTGGGTTTCGGTGTTAGTGTAGGAGGGAAGAGGAGCGGATAAGAATCAGGGCGGAAATATCGCGGCAGAGCAGCCGACCGTTAGAATTCTCCTCCGATTGTGACTGAATTCCACGTGGCCAGTTGGGGCTAGTCTCGAAAATCCGCCATCGTCAAGAATCCACAGTAGTGCTCAAAAAGCCGCATCACCTCGCTCACAGCTATAATCTGCGATATAATCCTGAAAATACACCATCTGATTTGCAAAACTCAAGTAATTTATAAAGGTAGTGGAATCGGAAACATCGCGTAATCCACATAATCTCCGTAATACATCTCCACATAATCCCCACATAATCCACATAATCTCTCTCTCTCTCTCTCTCTCTCTCTATATATATATATATATATATATATATATATATATATATATATCTTTATCTTCTTCTTCACTTCCAGTATTAGGCGTCTGCCTGTTTCGGTCTCAGAGAACTTCTCTCCAGCTCTTTTTCGGCCTCCCCATATCTCTTCTTCCTCTTGGTTTATATTGGAAGGCCAGCTTCGGTAAACGAGAATTATCCATCCTTTGTACATGTTGTAGCCACTTGTTCCTGTACTCCATCATTCTTTCATTGAGGCTCTTCACATTCAGTTCTTCTCTTATTTCATCATTCTTAAATCTATCTTCTCTTGTGCAACCTTTAGTTCTTCTAAGAAATTTCATTTCTGCACTTTGTAATTGTGTGTAAGTGCTCTTTTTAGGGACCCAACTCTCACTTCCATAGAGGAGGACAGGGATGGCCATTGTGTAATAGAACTTTATTCTCGTCTCTTTCCTTGTTTTGTTTTTCATTGTCCTATGAATTATACCACATACTGATTGAAATTTTGACCGTTTCTTATTGGTATCATCATCATGTCCTATTTCACACCCTAAATAATTGGAAGAAGAAACTTGTTCAATGATTTTGTTGTCTACTACAATCTTTGTTCTAACAGGTGATTTTCCACAAAAGGCCATAACTTTCGTCTTCTGTTTTGAAATTTTTCTGTCATATCCCTTGCATAAATTTTATAAGTTGTTTACTGATCTCTGTAAGTCATCCTGTTCTTCTTGTAGTATTATGGCGTCGTCAGCGTTTAATAAAATATTTAAATAGTGATTTTTTTATTAAATATTCCTTTTTATAATACATATATATATATATATATATATATATATATGTGTGTGTGCGTGTGCGTGTGCGTGTGCGTGTGTGTGTGTGTGTTAAAAAACGTGGGCGATATTGGACACCCTTGTCGGACTCCTTTATTAATAGGTATTTCCTCCGTCTTATTTCTTCCTGCTTTTTTTTTATAATTTTTGTGTCTTCATACATGGTTTACATTTGCAATGTGTACTGGGTAGCCTTGTTTTTCCATTATGTCCCATAAGTTTGTCCTATTAACATTATCAAATGCTTTTTTAAAGTCTAGAAAAGAAGATGTGTTGGCAGATTGAATTCTCTCCTTTTCTCTAAAATTTGCTGTAGGATGAATATATTGTCGGAGGTTGATCTACCTTTCCTAAACTCATTTTGTTCTTCTCCCAATAAGGCTTCAGATATTGCTTTTATTCTTGCATTCACTATTCTGACGGAGACTTTATACATTGTGCAGAGTAAACTTATTCCTCTATAATTTTCACAATTTTTCTTATCTCCCTTTTTAAAAATGGTTATTACGTCTGCTACTTTCCAGGTATTTGGAATCTTGAGTTTCTGCCAGCAAGTGTTTATTATATGTAGCAACCTCCATTGTAACAGCATACCACCATACTTCAGTAATTCAGAATTAATTTTATCTATTCCAGAAGCTTTCCTATTCTTTAACTGTTTCAAGGCTTCTTGTAATTCTTCTATAGTAATTAGGTCTGTAGTTGTAAGATTTGTGTTATCCCAGTTCGTTTGCACGGTGTTCTCTTGATACCGTAACTTCTTGTAATGATTTATCCATACGGTGTCTTCTATTACATTTATTCTGACATCATCTTTTTCAGACCTATTGAAGTTCTTTAAAACTTTATATGCAAAATTTTGCCTCCCATGTACATCTTGCTCTGTTTAGCTAATGAAGTTATCCCAAGAGATTCTATGTGCCTCTCTCACAATTTCAGTTGCTGTATTTCTCTTCTTCGTGTAGTTTTCTCTTGTTTCTTCATTTTTTTGCTGTAACCATCGGCAATATGCTTCTTGTTTATTTTTTATAGCAGTCTGAATTCCATCATTCCAGACTCTTAACCCTTTTCTACGTCATTTTTTTTTCTTTTTACCAATGGCTTCTGATGCTGCTTTTTCTATGCAATATTTTACATTATCCCATTCAATTTCTATGCATTCTACCGTCGGTGTTTCCAGAAGATAATGTTGCAGTCTTTCTTGGTATAGAAGCTGAATGCTTTCTTCTTTCAGCAAGTAGGTTTTGTAAACCTCTTCCTGTATTCTTTGTCTTGATTTGTGAGACTTCCATTTCATCCATATTCTTAATTTTGCTACTACCAAGTAGTGGTCTGAGGCAATGTTACATCCTCTATATACGTTGACATCTATTATCTGTGGTCTCATTTTGTCATTTATTAAAAAATAATCTATGATTGATCGTAGCCCTCTTGCATTCCATGTGTATTTGTGGATGTCACGTTTTCTAAAAAATGTGTTGGAGATTTTTAGATGGTTCATTGTGGAAAATAGTCTCAGTTCTTTCCCATTGACATTCAGATGATGTTCTCCATTATCTCCCATTATTTCTGAAATTGGGGTATTTCCAACTCTTGCATTAAAATTCCCACATAAAATAATATAATCATTTTTGTTGGATTTTTCCAATTATTTTTGCAGCTGATCATAAAATATTTGTTTCTTCACGTTTTCCTTCTTCTGGAGCATATATTCCGATGATTTTCATATATCCTCTACTAATCTTACTAGTCTTAAGGTAACTATTCATTCATTTGTGAATGCATAGCTATCTATTCTTGATTTCCACTTTTTATTTATTATTATTGCTTCACCAGCTTTTGCCCTAATGTTTTGAGGTACACCACTGTATATCATAATATAATCTTCTAGTTCTTTTGTCCCTTTTAGATTTTTCTTAGTTTCAGTTGCCGCCAAGATTTGTATCTCTCATTCTTTAATTATGTTTTCTAATTCAGCCTCTCTAATGCCAATTCCTCTCACGTTCCATGAGGCTACTTTAATGTGTTCCGAAATTCCAAGTCGTTTGTCCTTTTCATGCCTAGTTCGTCGTACTGTTGGGGTAGCCATATTAATTCTCTGAGGTTTTCCAGTAATGAAGGATTCATCTGGCCGCCTTACGAGGGCTGCGCAGATATAGTTGGGTGGTGGGGCTGCCACCTTACAGCTTCCCAACTTGCATGGTTTACATCGGGCTTCCTTCCCTAGACAGATTGCCTTCACTACCGCTAGGAGCTCTGTCCGCCCCGCAATCTGCTGGTCCTTTTCTGGTCTTGCTGAGGTCCTCTTCTGGAGTACTTCTTTGTCTGACCCTTCCCCATCTACCCGTCCGGCAAGAGAGGCTCTACCGGTAGCTATGCTTCCGCCGGCATAGCTCTCAGGGTCATTGGGTACACAAGCCCCACCACCAGCGTCAAGGTCATATACTCCCTAGGGAGGATATATATTAGTCGAAGTACCCGGCGTTGCTGGGGTATTTATCACAATACGTTATTAGACGGGAAGAGGCATACCAACCTTTCCCGCCCTGCCGCAGAGCCTACTTGTATCCATTCTATTTTATCCCCTTTCCCTCTCGCCCGACCTCTGTCTTGCTCCCACCTGGAAATAATTTGTCTACCTCGTTTTCTCAATTAAAATGTTTAAATTTTTAAAATTGGGGTTCCCGCTCCCCAAACTTCACTCATAACTAAAAATAATCAAATTAGTCAAAAAATTAAATACATTTACTTACATATTATGTTTGTGGAATTTTAGGTATTATTCCTATACTTTCAGTCAGTTGCCACATCGTAAAACTTATTTTTTTCATATTTTTCTTATATTGTTATAAACAGCGTTTATAAAGAAAACTTTGAAATTAATCGTTGACCCCACGCCGGGGCAATTGAAATACAAATAAAGTGCTTTTAATTGAACTTGAGTATGAGGGTCCTTATGGCTCAGGTAAATGTGCCACTTAGACAATTATAATACCTACAAAAAATCCATAATGCACAGTTGATCCTGGCTTGACCAAAGTTTTTCTGTTACCTAAAATTAAGCCTCTTTTTGCCACTTTCAACAACCTTGATAAACAGTATTTGACACACATTCAATTCCTTCCATTTCTCACTACTCTTTTACTTCAATTAAACCAAACTGAACTTACCAAACTTACTCCCATCAATTGAAATCATCATTCCTTTGCTTTTGTTTGAGTTTGCTTTCTACACTGCAATAAAATACTTATCTACAAAAATTCATCCATCTGCCAATAGTTTCAGCCTAAAACGTAAATCATTTACAATAACTTTCATTTGACTCTTTGAACTCGCAAATGTACTGCAACTAATACGCACAACTAATACTCACAGTGTACTACAACTAATACAATAACTATTTGATATACATGCGTGTATTCTATATGAATACATTTCATATAGAATTCAAACCTTTTTAAAATATGAAACACCCATCAGCAAAATGTCGTTTTCCAACCATTTCATATAGACTGTGTATTTCTCTCTTGTTCACTTAATACATTTACACCTAGACACAATTAAAATCAATATCCAAGTTACTTTTATAGGATGAAGAAAAACCGAATTATTCTTAAATATAAACATTTCGCATTAAACAATTGACGGTAAAATCAACAGTCTGCACATATCCTACAGATATACTCAATTATGTACACTGATGAACGCAATCTTAGACTTCAGTTGTCATCCTCAGGTGCGCGTAGCTTAACTATGGACATTGATGCACTCTTGAATCTATGATGTAATGCTAGCCGAAAAATGCCCAGAAAAGTCATTATTTTGTGAATATGTTAAGGTTTATCGTTGTAAATCATACCCTATAGCACTCCAGACCTTTAAAAGAAGCTAGCACAAAAGTTTCGTCAGTATTGGTTCAGTAGGTTCAGAGATTGTCGCGCTGTGAGTCAAGGCACGTCTGTCTTTACATATTATTATAGATAGATATAAAATAGGATGTTGGTATGTATATAAGAGCAAAACTCCGTAGGACCGATCTCCATGAAAGTTGGCAATTCTACGTGATTTTTCACTGAGAAGGTTTATGAGTTGTTATTTCTGTTGTAACTTCACTACATGGCGCTAAGTATTCACTACATATTCACGTCAAATGCAACCTGCAACACACTCGGCAACATTTTTAATCCATATCGTTAAATAACTCCTAAACAAGGCTTTCTAGGGACTTAAAAACGACACTTTTGAGGCCAAAGAAACATTTATCGCACCGTATTCTACAGGATGATATGTTCCTGACTATTCTATTACATTTTTGCTGGTCCGGCGCTTCCCGATATTACCTCACCTGCTCAGAGAGTGCAGAATCTGCAATTAAATGTGAATGAGAGGGACAGAGCGGCCGAGACAGACAGGGACAGGCTGAGGGAGGGTGGGAGAGAAAGTGAGAGGGTGATGGGAGGTGAAAGAGGGAGATGAAGAGCAGAACAACTACTACCAGGTTTTCCTAGATTTTATTTAAAATTGGAAAGATCTGTAAAACACAGAAAATACACATTGCTCATTTTCTTTAGGTGATGCGGTTTCATTGAGCACTCCTGTATGTTGTTCCTGTGAATGTTGTTTCCCAGGCAACGATGTTGACGCTGAGATACCGCAGCCGGTACAACGTATGAAAACTTTGTGTTGTGGGGTTCAAACGACTGCTTTGACTTGAAATTGCCACTCCTATTATGAGCCCCTAGGAGCTCGTATGTTGCCTGGAGGGGTCGGCAAGATCGTGCTTGGAGATCTGATGCGACTGGTGCATCTGAAAATCTATTGGAATAAAGTTTTTATGGCCGAAGATGAAACATAAAGCGGCCTAGATCATGTACATACAGTGCGAGTGAAAATGGACGTGATGTTCACAACTGATAGCGATGTTATTGGTTGATAGCTTTTCCAACTATTTTGAGGTAGGCTTACTAGGGAATTTTGACAATTAACCAATGTTATGCAAAGTATTAGGGTGTGTCAGGAGGGTCTCTAAATTTGCTGTATAATTTAAGCATTCTTAGCATTTTAAATTCATTTAATTAACTTACATTTGATTATGGAACCGGAAATGCGTTCTGTAATTAAAATTACCTCTCAGTGTATCTAGTTTTTAAAATATTGCTTTGTAAATACATTTGTTTATTAATGACTCTAATGCATATATGTTATCAATGATAATTTAAAACATTAATGATAGAAAGATACAAGAAACTTTATGAAACAGTTTCTATCAAACTTGTTCTAAGAATACATCATTCTGAGTGTCGTTTTTAAATTTACAAACTTTTTTCGAAGTGTGAATAAAGAGGAAGATTGGAAACGATAGATATAACTTACGACATATCTTCGAAAAGTTCACATCAGTTACGAAATATTATATTTCGGGTGTGCCTTTTTTATAACGCGACCAAAGAAAATTTAGAAAATAATTACAAATGTCTTCTTGAATTATAACAAAAGATATTTCAATTTCTAATCGTAAAAGTTTTAAGAAATTTATTTGGAACTAAATGTTTCCTGGAACTATTAGTTTCAATATGTGATTCTGCAACTGAAAACGAACGTAATAACTGCTGAAATTGTGCCAAAAAAGTTACATCGACAATAGAGAAGAATAATTACTTTGAATATCTTCATCACAATTAAAATTGTTCTACACAAAAATATGGAGAAAACATATTGATTGAAAATTTCTTTGTTAATTTCGAGCATACAATGTATCGACAGTGTAATATGATGAATGTTGAATAAGGCGCGGAACGCCGAACACGAGTTTGGTACAATGAGTTTTGGCTGCAACGTATGCTGGGCTATTGTCTGAGGAATGGCGTCGAATTGTTTGAAGGAAGCAGGTGTACAGTCAAAGTAGTGTCCGGGATGCTGTTCACGTAGTTACTCTCTCGAGAGTAACTCTTTAAGCGGTTGGTCTTAAGTTACTGTGTGGAAATTTCCACATGAAAAAGTGGTTACTGATGAGATATTTTCGCTGTTAATACTGTGTCCCTTATGACGCAGAAAATAACACTGATTAATAGATGTTGGGCTTCTTCTCTCAAAGGATGCTTGTGATACATTTGTGATACCTGTGTGATACCTGTGTGATACATTTCCTTGATGGCTGCATAAAACTGAGCATTCTGTTGAAGAACGATTCTATGATGATGTTTTAAAAGATACTCAGTTGTGGTATTTAATTTTTTTCGGAAGCCTTACGATGTTGTTGCATTAACTTAGCATTCCGCTAAATACTCAGAAATCCTAGGGTCCTACAGAAGTCAGTTGGAACACTGCTGAGCGAAAGGAAAACAGATGATGGTTACAGACTGGGAGGGACTAAACGTAAAGATCAAGAATCAGCGCCTGTCCTCTACAGCCACCAGATGGCGAGAGGCCCTGAGTCGTGCTTAGGGTCAAGATCGTGCTTGGAGACCGAGCGTGTAGGCGCATATGTGAGCCAGATCTGCTACATTTTTCATGAGGCGTTTCGGCGGACTTCTAAAGCCACAGTGTTACATTCTGTTTGCCGCAAAATTACTATATGCATGTAGTAATAGAGAAAAAATGATATAGATTGCCAGCAGGGAATTACTTTCGCAATGATCATGCAGATTTTTTAAATATTTATGTTTTGATTCTTATTGATCTGTCTGAATGACAGTTTAAATGTAATTAAATTATTTATTCCATACAAATGCATTCAGTGATTTAATCCTCGTAATTTTCATAATAGTATAACTGGTTTTTAAAGCCAGTGAACAGGGAATTGGGTAATTACTGGTGATATGTTGTGACTTCATGTTATCTTAAGTATCCTATGTTTTAGGAACGATATTAATTTAGTTTCTCTTTTGCAGGTGAGTTTTTGTTCGTTTACTCATCGATTCGTGAGACTTCCTTCATTTCGATAGATTTCCTGCACATGTGGGTAAGTCAACATATTTTACTACATTATTCAACCGTATTTTTTCCCAGAAAAGATTTCGAGTAAGGCCCGCCGGAAAAGGAATGGATATATTAGCAATGCCGTGTAGGGTAAAATTACGATTTTTATCGGAACATTTCATTTGGCAACAAATGCAGATTAAACATTTTATTTGTATTGCATTCAATGTGAAAATAGTTTTTTGGAATTAGAACCTTCATACAGAGAATTATAAGTACATTGAATAGAAATAAATTCTTAAGTTAGTTTCAGAAAATATTTTCAGTGTCTGAAAAGTGTAATTCCATTAATAGTTTTTGTTATCTATTATTGAAGGGTAATCTTAGGTCATAATTTGCAAACATTTTTACTGTATTATTTCGTTTGCAAGCTATACAACCTACAACCTCAATAAAAGAAAAGAAAACATTATTTTATAATTCAGATTTGTTAAATTCATGATTGATTGATGATTTATACGATGTATATGTCAACAAACTGAACTCAAAATCCTTAGATATGTCGATAGGAAAAATATAATTCGTGAAACAAAACTAATAAACAATATCCTCATTTAAACGTAACCCTCTAGTGCCCCTTGTTACATATATGTCACAACATTTCAGGTCACCTCATATTTGCAGCTTTTGCACTAATTTGTAAATTTTATTTCTTCAATAGACAGAGGCATCCTGAATGAAATATATAAGCAAGTTTTTTCATTCTTGAATGTCAGTATGTTGGTTTAGCCGTTAATATTAACGGATAAGAATTAATTCAGTCTGTTAAATTCTTTGTTGTATACGATTAAAAAAATATTTTCCTATTTTGTGATGTTATTAATACAATATAATTCGGAAATAATCCAGTAAGATGCGCGACTTCTACACCAGAAATAGGGCAATGTGCTAGATTCGCATGTAAACCCATCGCGAGGTACGAATGAATTGCGTACTCGGCTTCAACCTACAGAACATTCTATACCAACTTAAAAATAGAATCAGGCCTGACGAACCTATAGTGAGTTATTTAGTTACGATATTTTTTTGTTTGTCAAACCCGTTCGTTTTCTTTAATTACCTAGGGAACTAATTATGTTCAATTCCTTCGGAGATAAAGTTGCTTTCAAATTCGCCTGTAGCTGAAGTGTCACTTTATCATTGGTAATACGTACAACGAGTGCTTTGGAAATTGTCGATAAAACCCCGACTTGCGAAACGACGGGTTAACCCAAGTTAAAAAGTGCGCCAAAAATTGAAAATAACAGAAAGTTATGTTAAATTCAAAGAGGTTATATTATAGTATATACGCGATTTATTGGACATCGACTCAGCGATCGATGTACACCGCCTCCTAAGATAGATGATTGATATGATTGACCAGGAGGGAGAAGCGGTAAGAACTTTTTGAAATGCAGCGCCCTTATTGGGTCTTTTTGTACGTATAGTTAAACAATATTGGTTTTAATTTCACGAGCGGAATAGTCAAGTAAAACTAGTGACAAACAGCGCACATTCGTTGTATGAAAAAGTAAAGTCATTTAAACTTGTATACACAATAAATACTGTAACGCTGAGTGCCAAACGTGTCATTGGAACAACTTTTAACACCCCTGCTCTAAATCAGCTCGGCCCTCCTCCATCTTACGCAATTCGGTTCGCCGCATTTCCTTTTTGCACGCACATCGGTCCATACGTCGTTACATCCTTTTTCAGATAATAGGCCAGCCCATTTGCGGGCAGAGAGATGGCCCTAATGGATTGTTTGAAGAGGGCTGAGACTTAATGGACGGCCATGGCGCCACTGCGGTATCCCTCAAGACACCGCAGCACGCCCAAACTGTTTTTTTTCCTCGTCTTTTGTAACCAGTATTTTGTATCGCGTATTGGCTAATTAATACCAGCTCTTTAAGCCTGTGACGTCTACTAATGAAGCAATGTTCATCATACGCACCTGAGTGTTTTTAACACGTCCTGGATATAATGGATGTTGTTGAGATAATTGTAAGCTGTTTGTGCGATGGTGCGGTGAGGGTTTGTTTCTTTTTGAGACGGATTTGTTTCGCGTCATGTTTGAACACGAAGTCATGACTATGCTGCAGAAAATACTTGCCACATAATACATTTTATATTCAAGTAGCTGATAGCTAAAGATTATTATGATATTTTTAATCCACGTAACTTGAAAATTGAGATTGTTGTATAGAATTGCAAATGTTGATTTTTCTCTGATAGATTTTGGCTTTCATTGTTTAGATCACTTTTGACTCCTAGAATATGATGGTTGTTGGCATATGAATGATCTCTCCCGAAAAGCACAATTTGTCTCTTGTTGTGACATAGAATCGAAGGAACTCGTTTTCAATTTAGTATAGAATTATTACGGGTCACTAAAATGAGTCGCTGATAGATGAGGTATTCAAGATACGCCACAAAAACTGAAGAGAAATAACTAAGAAAGTGTAGTATGAAGCACCTATGTACTTCCTGAGACCCATTGGCAATTTAAAAATAAGGCTTTTCCTTCAATTGTAGAAAACATTGGTTGAATATGTATAAAATATCTGAGTTTTCTACATATTATTTACGGTGGGATTTCAATATTTCTGTTTTATTTATTAATTTTATTAATCAAATTCGAAATCGCAAATTTTCACGTGAACTTGCGAATTCTATTTCATAGAGCATTCAGGATGAATCTTGAGGTTCAGTGTTTTGATTTCTCTAAGTAACGTCACATTCCTTCTAGAATGTCTAAAGGCACAAGAGTGCCTTTTTGGCATCTGCACTTCATAAGCATTCGTGAAACAGATTGTTATTGTGAAATGTGTGATTTCATTAATTGATAACCACAGCATCTGGAACTTTTCAACTACGTGGCCGACAACTGTTCCGGAATTAATTCTCAAATTACCTTAACTATTATTATTCTATAATAACTATAATTATCAACTACTATCATTATATTACTTAAAAATCATGTAATATAGAAATAAACTATTTAATAATTACTTGTAATTTCAATAACGTAATTTCTATTTACTGAGTAGCCAAAGTCTATTGATTTTCGTCGGAGCATATTTACGATTATTCAGTGTAACGATGCCAAACGTCGAATTTCTCTACACTTCCAGTAATGGGGTGGGCATTATTAATTGATTTATGTTCTTTAATTTGAAGGTTAAGAACCTATCAACATCATTAAAGCGATGGACTTTATACAACTAATATAAGATGTAGATTTCTCAGTTCAGATTAGATTGTTGATTTCTCCATGGAGTATTTGTTTCTGCGGGTCTCCTTGTTCGCGTGGTGGGCATCGTGGAGATCTAAAGTGAAAAGTTAATGCGCAGCTCCCAATCGCGAAACCCGTTGCGTAACTCTCCCTATATGGCAGCCTCCAATTATCGCCCAGACGCCGTCGCGCCTGCTCGCGAGTGGGCGGTCGGGGAACGTGGGTGGATGGGGGGGAGGCTCATACCCTCTCCCTTTGTCGCCACCTCCCGCTTCTGCCTCTGGCGCTGCCTGCCCTGGTTCTTCCTCTTCCACAATCTGTCCCTGCCGCCTAAACGTCCAACCCTGCGCCGGGAGAGGTGGCTCAGTGCATCAACTAATGACACTGCAGTGCCTCTGACCGGGAGGTCCTCTCCCGACGGCGGCAGGATTTTCCACCCTACTTAGACAGCTGGGTCGAATTCAGTCGCTGTCTGGACGGGAATTCTAGCGGCCGGTCGCTCCGATCGGTAGTTTTCCATGTCTCCCATCAAGAGCAGGCGAATGCCGGAGCAGTTGCTTAACAAAGGGGCCACGAACAGCAAGCGATCCTTCCTTCCTCTTTTTTTGTCCTACCATCACACACTTACACTAACATGCATTACACTACCAGACATGTCGGGAGAGCGGTCGGGGGCTTAGGGCTTGTCCCACCTGAGGCGGTGCCCCGCTTGTGGGAGATACCTGGTTGGGAAAACTCGCTAGTCGACGGTAGGTCGGCGCAGGATCTCGCCATCCAGCGGAGGAAGATCCAGCCACTCCCGAGGAAAGCATGCACTACACTTACGGGACTAATGCCCTCTATAGTTGACGTACCCGAAATCACTAACAATCAATGAATCCACCCCTGTTCTGCTGCCACCTCTGCTTTTGCTCGTGCTCTGCCACAACATCCCCCTTCGTTTGACTCTACCCTTCTCCCAGCTCTGGCCTCTGGCTTCTCCTTAAATGTTTTACTTGCCGCACGCAAACTTGCATTGGTTCCTCCACTTTTTGTGCACTTGTTTCAGCACTTGCGCCCATTTATTCCCATGGCCTTATCCAATGCTCTGTGGCTTGTGCCCTTGCCACTGGACGTATCCCAATGGCAACCCACGACCCATGTTTCCTGAGCCTTTTTTACACCTCCCCAAAAAGGCAGAACGCGTTTGTACGAGAATTCCGTTCCGTTTTTCTCGCGAGTAGAAGGAAGACCTTGGAAAGGTCGAAGTACTTCCAAGGTTGCCCTTTCGCTTTTGTAGTTTAAGAAAGGGAAAAAGAAAAAGTACAAATGCGCTTTTCAAACTTAAGTTTCAAACTCAAAACTGTACTCTAATGTACAACTGTACTCAACTGTACTCACAAGTACAAATGCACTTTCTATTGCAATGGTTAGATGGCAGACAAAGCTACTTAATTTGAAATTGGAGTAAAAAAAAATCCAAAGAGAACGGAGAAATGTCAAAGAGAGCGGGAAGATGGCGACGTGGGCCGTCCCTTGAAGCCATCTATCCGCCCTCGCTGCCATCTCCTCGCCCACCTTGGCCCCTCCTGGCCCTCCGTGGATATCTTTTCGCCATCTCCGACCTGTTCGCTAGCTTCCCATCCTTCGCTCGCCCCCACGATTCATACCTCTGTAATCGCTCCGCTTTCCACCTCTTCGTCGTCGTCCCCCGCCCACACCACCCTACCCTCTTCCCGTCTTTGACGTCCTCGTCTACCCCACTCCCTCTGCCTCTATCTCCTCCTGTTCGCTCCCGGGCCGAGGGCGTTTCTGGCGGAGGCGCGCGCCAACAGATCGGCCAACGCCATCGCCACCGCCGGCGTCCGGCCGCGCCGCGCCGCGTGAAGCCTCCATCAGGGGTGCACAAACAGTGGCTCTTTGCTCGCTTGATTGAGTGATTGTTACTGATTCCGGGCGCGTCAACTTCTGAGGTCATTAGTCCCGTGAGTGTAGGGTATTTTTTTTTTCATTAAGAGGTGGCGGTCATCTTCCCCCGCTGGATGGCGAGATCCGGCGCCGACGTACCGTCGACTAGCGGGCTTTTCCGCAATCAGGTATCTCCTACCAGCGGGACATCACCCCTGTCGGGACATGCTCTAAGTCCCTGACCGGTCTCCTGGCATGTGCGGTAGTGTAGTGCGTGTAAGTGTGTGAATGGGGTGAGGATGGGACAAGAAAGAGGAAGGAAAGATCGCGCGCGGTCCGTGGCCCGTTTGTTAGGGTACTGCTCCGGCATTCGCCTGCTCTTGATCGGAGAAACCACGGATTGATTAGAGCAGCTGGGTGCTAGAAATCATTGGTCGCGTGCACCTCATCTATCGCTCATCAATGACGAGAAAACGTCCATGAACTCAGTCCTGTTCGTCGTGGGGTGATAACACAAAAACAATTTTTTCTTCAATCAAAATCCACTTACGATTCATTTAATGTTATCGACGTATTCGTCATCAAAGTTTCATTAGTATAAGCGAAAAATAATGTACACAAAAGAACAATATTGTTGCGTAAGTTCACCGAAGACAGTGCAAATTGAACTATTAGTGCTTCAGAATGACACAGACTTTCCCGCATTACTTTTGTATTTCCTTGGGTCTGGGCAAGCTATTTGGAATTGCCACATACTCGTGCGAGCTGCCATCTATCGCAACCCAATTTACTTTTTTTTACGTTTTCTTAATTTTTCGGTTTCCTAATGGTGGAATGGAAATATTAATTTTAGAATATTAAAGTACAGTAAAACCTCGTTCTAAAATAGCAGTTTTCTTCGAAAACATTTCTTCGATCGTTTTTAAGAAAATGGCGTTTAAGCGCTGCTGTAAATGCGAAATTTGAAGCTCAAATTTGAGTTTTCAAAAATCTTCATTTGAAGTCATTTGAAGCACATTAACTCGCAAATACAATAATGTTTACAAATTGCTGGAAATGTGCATATTAACGGTGTGGGAGTTCATTCAAAAAATTGATGTAATTTTTGCAAAAACAAAACAATACCCAAATTTGAACTTTACGTCATATTAAAAAGTTTAATTAGCACTATCCTTTTGAAAAGTTTGAGGAAAAAATTTGGATTCATTTAAGAAAATGGTCTGTGAGCGTTTCTGATAATGCGGAATTTTGAACAAGTTTTCACAGAAAACGTTTGACTTCTTGAGAAACTTTACTTGACATTATTTAAAGCACATGTACTTGTGAATATAATAATGTGAAAGTAGGGAAAGCGCGCAGGCATAATTTGCCTCGGCCGGGAGTCGAACCCGCGGTTGCGCCATGGAAAGCGATTACGCTAACGAATGAGCCACCGAAGGAAGAATTACCTACGAATACATACCGAATTTTCTATTCGCTAATGAATTTTAAGGGAAGTGTGAATTCTCTATGCGAACAATGTTTTAACATTTTAATGTGGCTAATTGAAGGTACATTTTCTATCAAAATATTAGTGGTAGCTCTGTAATATTTTTACACAGGGTACAATATCCTTTTTACACATACTAAATTAAGAAAAGTTTGAAAAAAATATTTTTTCGATAAAATAAAAATAATCATGGGATGTACGAACATTTTTCCCCTACATTTTCTTGTGTATTTGTTTAATAAAATCCGAAGTATAACAGATTTTGAAATTATGGCTAATTCAGCTTATATAAGGTAATATAAAATATTAACAAAGTTTGACATTTTTATGATGAATACTTGGAAAAATTTCCTTTTATGAAAATAATGAATTTACGGGAAAATAGTCTTGAATATTTATGGACACATCTTATGACATTAAGAGACAAATAAATATAGTTCCCGTGGTCGTAGCAATTCGATTTATGTCTCATTTTACACAAGGAAGGTGAGGGAAAACGAAAACACATAAAAATCGACTTTTGACAGACACAAAAATAAAAATTGATTCACACACTCCTTAAAGATAATAGGGAGTTTTTGCACCCTCGAACGTTAATCCCTATCGATCTTCTGCGCCTCCTCAGATGCACAAAAGGGAGGCGAAACTTGAACTGTGCATGAACAGAAGATCGATAGTACTCACCCTCGAACGTTATGTACTATCGATATTCTGCTCATGCGCCTCACTTTTGTGCATCCGCGCATGCAGATCGATAGTGCTTGACGTTCAAGGTGGCAAAGCTCCCTATCGACAGAATAAATTCACTTGCCCGTCCCTCCACGGGCCAGTCTGCGGAAGCCGGTTGCGCAGCCCTGGTCTGAACGCGGGCGCGCGGCCGTAATTTCGGCCCTCGGCTTGCGGCGGCTGTCTGCCGGGCGGTAGTTCTTGCCCAAGACAAAACACAGTGTTGAGGCTGTACTTACCGCCTCGCACGTTTGGCCCGAGCGATTTGACGTCACGTGCTGGGCGGGCGGGCTGAAATGCGGGAGCGGGAAATTGGGCAGGACAACACATGGCGGCACGGCTCCAAAGCTATACGCGTAAGAACTAGGTTGGAGCGGAGGTGTGGAATCAGTGTGTGTATGTGTGTGTGTGTGTGTGTGTGTGTGTTTATGTATGCATGTGTGTGTATGCATTTATGTGTGTGTGTGTGTGTGTGTGTGTGTGTGTGTGTGTGTGTGTGCGCGCGCGCATCCGCCAGACCCTTCTGATCTCTGTCTGTCTCTTTCACTCTCTTTCTCTCTCTGTCACACACACACACACACACATGCACACGCACACACTTCTTTCTCTTTCCTCCTCTCTCACCCACTTCTCCCTGCGTTTATCACTGCGTCAACTTCATTCACAGCGTGCGTCTGTCTCAGTAACTGTTTCTGTCTCGTCTCTATTTCTTTTTCCATTCCTTTCGGTTTCTTTCTTCTCTATTCCTATCTCAATTCTTTTTCTGTCTCTATTCTCTCTTCTTTTTGTTGTTTCTTCTTAATTGTTTTCTTCCTCACTCTGTGCCCAAACTTTGTCGGTTTTTATATTTTATGTTATTAGAAGTTGTTCGAACAAGTTATCTTATATTTATTTCTTATGTTTCATACTGAAGCACATCGCATGGTTTCGCAACCTCGCTTTAATACAACTTATTTGTTGCCCAACGCAGCTGCGGCCAATTCTTACGAAATCTACCGCCCCCGGCATTCGCCGTATACAGCCGCCGCCCCCGCGCGTGGCAAACGCCGTTACAGTTGATTTGTAACACAACAGCTCAGGTCCCTCCTGTTAATTTCATATTAATGGCGTAATTTCTATAATTTAAAATCATGCCTAATTTACACTTTGTTTATGAATTCCTTTCTTTCTTAATTTTAAGCAACAGAATCCCACGAATCTGTCTCGCTAACTCCCATTGGCTACCGCACAAAAGTCGGCGCCAAAACGCTCGCAGCAAGGCGCTGACGCCGTGTCGCTAGTCAGTCGTGCTAAAGATTTCGTGCAGTGCAGTCGTCCTGAAAATTTCTCTGTGTGCAGTCGTGCCGAGATTTGTTAGTGCACTCCGCATCGCTGAGTCGTGCGTTCTGTAAGCCATCATGGCAATTACTTGTTTCATTGTCGAACTACAAGCCATGCTTATCTTCGCAATATTAATGAACTTTACTTGAGCCATCACCGGCAACCACCAGGTGACTGTGCTCCTTGTTCTTTTATACTTGTGCTTTCTCTATAAGCCGAATTCACGCCCGTCATGGCACCTTAACTTTAGCGTTGCCAAAGGACGCTTGCGTTCGGTAAGGGTCAAGCCGGCCATCATGGTTTATAATTAACTTTGTTACTAAACTACACACTGTACGACTTCATATATTGTGACATTCACTGACTGTGTTATTGCAACATTTGTGCTCCGTGCCGTGCTACGCAATGTCGCCGGTACTGTTTGTACTGTTTGGCTCGCCAACATTGAACTCGTGACTCCCAGTTTTATTGTACTGTGCTGTTTTAACTGTGTTGTGCCGTTCAATGCACGTCATTATTGCACGCTTCTTATGTACTGAGCGTGTCGTCTCTCAATGACCGCTGTCTGTGGTGAGTCGCTGCAAGTTGCGACAAGCACAAACCCGCCGTTTTATCTCCTTGTGTGTGACGTCATCCTACTGCATCATCCAGCCTTCGTCCACCAGTGGGCGAGATCATTGGTCTCATGTTCTTTCTTTCAGATCAACTGTCCTCAACATTTAAGTATGCTTTCAAATAGCATACTATTGTATTCCACTAATTTTTGTAATCACTAATTTTTATAATTATATATTCCTTGTTAAATTATGTGTTGTGTTTAATTAAGCAATGGTGACATATCACAACCCTCCGGTACCTTCTCCTACCGTGTTGCTTTTTGCTAAATCGGAGAAGTGGTCCTTCTGAGCCTTCTGAGTTATCCCAGGTTTGTGAGATGGGGCAAAATTCATAACAGTCCACTCGCTCTCGCCTCCCACTCACAGAAGTATTGCATTAGGCACGTTTTCAGTGAATCCTTAAATGTGGTGAACCTTTGGGATGCATGGGATTGGAATTTCCATCCAGATTCATCGTCCATAGATATTCTATAATGTCATTATTTTTTTGGTGAGATGTATGTTTTTTTAACACTTGAATGATCTGGGCTGACACTTTGACAGTTACTGGGTTTTTAATTGTCGATTTCGTATCAAATTTTGGGCAGAGGTACTTGTTCTCAGAGGACTTATTATCAATTATCAAATCCAAGTCAACTTGCAGAAAATATGTGGGACAATTCGACAATCTCTTAAAGGAAAAACTAGAAAAGAAACGGAAATAAAATTGTACAAAGTCATGCCCATTCCCATGCTATTGTACGACTCGGTTCGGAAACATGGTCACCTGAAGTGAAGGAAAACAAGCGGGTGGAAACATTAGAAATGAAATTTCGTCGGTCAGTAAAAAGTTTCACGCTATTTTATTACATTAGGAGTGACAAAATAAGACAAGAATGAGGAGTACAACCAATAAGAAATTGCAACCGATTACAGAAGATGGAAGGGACATGTAATGCGTACGTTGTCATGAAGAATCCCCAAGAAGATCCTGATTTCCAGGTCTTTCGGAAGAAGAAATGCTAGTCGGCTGGGGCAAAATGGTGAAGCCGTATAAGCAAACTGCGTACTAACCCTGGAAAAGTGAAGAAGAAGATGATGAAGGCAACTCAAACTAGTTACGAGAAACTGGGTGTGCTTACGTCCCCACCTGAGTATTGTGAGTAGTATGCTTAGAGTATTTCATGTTTAAAAAGTTTGTTAATGTATCAGGTTCATCGTTAGTGATCAATTGTGAAAGTAATTAAAACATAATGTAGATTGTCAGTGTTTTGGAATTGACAATTTCATCCAAACAGCTGTGTATTGATACAACAAGAAAATAACTTAAACTAAAATAATTAGAAAAACTCTTCGAAATTTTATTGCTTTGGGAAGAGGAAATTTCGATTTTTAGTTTTTTGACGTAGAGAGTGTTTCAACAATGTTTTCATCTCATAAACGTCTTCTGGACAAAGCAGTATTTTACCCTTGATAGAGGAAATCATCGATGAGTCATCGATGATTTCCTCTATCAAGGGTAAAATACTGCTTTGTTCGTTACTTCCATCTTTATTCGTTTTCAATGTCACATTTGCGTACATTCTTTTCGGTCAATTTGAACACGAAACATTCTGAGTAAAAGATGCCTGTAATCCACTTATGAAGAAAGTATACTAAAATTCTTATCAGCTTGTTAATCTATTCAAATAAACAAATCCAATTTTAACCCGTTCTTGAGGACAAGAGATGCGGTGGTGGGAACTAGTCACACTTAATCACACTGATGGTCGATCTAACAGACACTTCTGTCGTACATGAGCTTGAAACTACACACCGCGACGAATAAGGCAAAGACAGCTCGTTGATAAACTGAGATATCTCAATACCATTAAAAAGTGACAGGACACATTCTTTCTTGAGACAAAGCAGACAAGGAAATCTTCAATCTGCGAGATGTAATTTTCGATTGTAAATAACCGTTATTCAATTCCATCATCTCGTTGGACCTCGAGTTTCGTTGTGTTCAGCTACGAAAAATCCTGTTTTTAATTCCACATGCATTATTGTGTATATCGCTTGTGGACTGCAATTGTGGCACGACTCAAAAACTGCAAACTTTGAATTAATGCACTCCAAAATTGCAAATTGGTCTACCGCCAGTAGATACGCTACTAACAGCAGGGTATCTAACAGTAGAGTATTCCATCAAATGGCAGAAGTGTGAATGCACGTGTGATACTTTTCAATACAAAGTTGAAACTTTAGACTTCCACATTGGTTGAACAACGTTGTGATTCTTTCTTTACTTGCTGAAAGTGAAAAAACACCTAATATATTCTAGAATGACTAAAAAGTATGCTGGAAGGTGAATGAATGGTAGGAATTTTTACAAATGGATAGAGCAGTTCAAATGTGGTCGAGACTCGGTGACTGATGAACATCGTTCTGGCCATTATCAGCAGGAATGCTCTTATTGACGGTGTTTTGTGATGCTGCACGTGCGTTTTTTTCTTGTGACTATCTCGAAGAACAGCGTACAATAATCGGTCAATACTACTCAAATATGCTTTTGAACAAGATGAAGCCAGCCATGAGAGGTAGACGTCATGGATCTCAGAGGAGAGGTGTGATTCTCCAGGAAGACAACGCACGTCCTCCCACTGCTCAACAAACCCGTGAAACCATCCACAAAATGAGTTGGAAGGTACTGACTCATCCCCCTCAAAGCCCGGATTTATCAGCATCTGATTTCCATTTGTTTGGTTCATTGAAGGAGGTATTACTTGGGAAGAAATTCCAGGAAAACGAGGATGTTAAAAAATGTGTGGGAAATTGGTTCAAATACCAAGATAAAGAGTTATTTGCAGCGGGTATAAAAAAGCTGGTAAGCCGCTGGAATAAGTGCATAAATGCTGAAAGGGATTATATTGAAAAGTAGGAAAATTTCTATTTTGCTAAAATAAACGTTTATTTCTCCAGACCAATTTGTCTCTTTAATTATTGAATGCCCCTCGTGTTTATTTTTATATAACGCGAAGCTTGACGGGAACAGGATCGACATTTATCTTGGCCCGGGAACGGGAAGCCTCGCAACCAATGAAAGTGCAGCAAATGGCGGCGAAGTTTGATCCAGCTGATCGAGCGCGCGGCCTGCGTGCGAAACTGGTCTGCAGCGGAATTCAGAGTGTAGTCCAGTGGTGCCAAGGCCTTCTACTGATTGCTGTGACACGTATCGCGACACCGTAGCATGCCACAAGCTTCTCTGCGCAACTAGCGTTGGGAAAAGGAATTATTACGAGTAGTAGTAACCCCGCCGTTTTACAATAGAGATAGCGTTGTCTTTTGTGGCGGGGTGATGAACTTCGTGGATAGGCGATTTCGTCGTGGCACTCGTGCCACGGATTCCCGCTGGTGGGATCGACCTTGACAACAATGGTGTAGTGTAATATTGAGGTTAGAGCGTGGACTAGCGAGGTTACGCTAGGAGGCGGGCTTTGTTAATCATTGTTTAGTTGTTTTAGTTCTTTCAGTAATCACATTGTGTTTGCTATTCTTTTGTGTTTGCTTTTATTTTCCTTTCAACATATAACATAATTAAACACTAAATTAAGTTCATTATGCTATGCATTCAGAATTCTTTCAAATTCTTTCAAATGCATTCAGAATTCTGTCAGCCTTCATGCAGCTCATTGCGTTTATTTTGCAAATGTGCATTCCCGCCTGAGATATGGCATAATATTCTGGGGAAGCTCATCCTGTAGTATTCAGACCTTCAGATTGCAAAACAAAATTATTCAAATAATGAAAAAATGCCTTCCACGTGATTCCTGCAAGCCTCTTTTCATTGAGCTGGGAATCCTACCATTGCCTTGTCTATTTCTTTACGAATCTGTAATATTTGTCAAAAATGACCTACTTAACGGAGGGAACATATTTTCATGCAATATTGATATTTATAATTACAACACACGCCGTAGAAATCACGTGCATCAAGTGTCAGTATCAACAGCTCAGTACAAGGAATCAACATACAATACATGTACGTTACTTTACAACGCATTGCCAGATGACATAAAACAATTAAAGTCGGTACACAAATTTAAGTTAAAAGTGAAATCTTTTCTGCTGCAAAACTGTTTCTATACAATTAGAGACTATACTGATCGTGAAAAAGAAAAATAATGTTTAATGTAACAAAACAAAGATATATAATGAATTAGTTTATGTTTGCATTGTATACATTTAAAAAATATTTAATAGGCCTGTAACAAGTAATGTACTTCAGCTTCCGGGTCAATGACCCCCATCTCGATCTGGTTTTTGTCCAGTTTCCCTGATCCATTGAGCAAATGCTGAGATGGCCCCTTGTTTTGCTTCTGGACATAAATGTAGCTTCACTGTGCGCACGTTTTGTTGAGCACTCCTTTTGCTTGTAGTTCATTTACAGTTGAAATTGATTTCCTATAACTCGGGAAAAACCATTTTTCAAATATCTTTATTTTTCTAAAATAATTATTTTCTAAATTTTTTTTTTAAATTCTGGCCCTCAAGAAATGTGCGCAGATAAATTTCTTTCCCCACACGTCATATACAGTTTTTACTGTTTTTTTGACAAATAAAAAAATAAAAATAAAAAAAATATTCATATTAAGACTTAGAATTAAAATTTCCCACAAACAATAGTTTCAATGTTTCGTTAAAGGTCATAGTTGTTTGTTTTTTGTTAAAGTTTTAGTTGTATTTTCCCTAAGTTCGTAGTTTTTGCATTTTTTGATTCTGATGATTTTGTTGTTGTTTTCCTAATTAATATTCATTCGTTAAATAATTAATTATTCATAGCAGCACACACACACACTCAACAGACGATGACAAAGCATGAGTGAACAGAGTAGAGTAGCTAGAAGTGCTTTTGGTTCGGCAACTGTTTCTTGAAGTTCTTTTTTTCGCTGCTACAGATTCATAGCGCTATTCCTCTTGCTGTTGGCATTTATTGTGAAGGGCACGTGTCTCTCATTCCCGTTCCCAGCCTCGCCTTCGCGTTGCTGTTCCTCAGGGTCATCCATCTGTCCATCAAAACCGGAGGCAAAGCTTGAGGCTGCTGCTATAAGAGGCACTAGTGTCGCCGGGTACAGCTGCAGGTTAGGCTCGCCCACATCCGCACATAAAATTTGGCTAATTTGTGGTGAATGTGAAATGCATCTTCTAAATGTTCAATTATTCATAAAATATACATAGAAGAAACTGATAAAGAAAGCGGGAACATCGACGCAATTTTTTGTAACATTACTTGCGTCTCGCGAACCTACACAGCAGCCACGGACGTTTGAAGTATCATTGGCAGCAGTTCGTATTTTAGTTCCTGTAAGAAGGCGAAACAGAGAGTGCGCCACTCTAATGGTCTCCACCTCGTTATACGGGAGTTGAAAACCACTGGTCTCCACTACGTTATGTGGGAGTTAACTTTTCGTATTTCTCACAAATTAGTCAATTTTCATGTGGCGAGCCTCACCTGCAGCTGTACTCAGCGACACCTAGCGCCTCCTGTAGTAGCATCCTTAAGCTTTGCCTCCGGTTTTGACGGAGAGTTACAAGGCCCTGCATTAGATTCCGCCGACCTGCGTTTGTCGTCGCCCTTTCGATGCCCGCCGTCGCCCAGTGCCCCTCCCCCTTTCGCTCCCCCCCTTCTTCTGTCCTCGCGCGCTGAGGACAACCCCCTTCAAACAGTTGACAGCGCGTGCGTGCGTGCGTGCGTGCGTGCCTGCCTGCCAGCCAGCGCAGATGCTCGCTTTGCAATTTGGGCGCGGAGGACTGTTTGCGTTGTTGCACTTCCCCTGCTATAATCATGCCAAGTGCTGTAATGTATTTCGGGCTCCTCTGTCGGTGCTGCACTGTCTGTTATAATTACGATGATACGCCCTCGCTCTTAAGGCTGATTCACACGCTGTCAGTACTGGTGTGCCAGTTACTAGTTTGCCAGCACCTGAACAGCGCTAGCGCTCTGTGTGACTGGCAATAGTTGTTTACACAGTGCTAGTAATGGCATGCAAGATGAGATATTTGTCTCTCTGCTGTTAGCTTATGTATACTCTTTGCGACGAGCTGCTGAAAAGTTTTTGGCGCTTAAACAACAGTGTGCAAAGCAAATGTTCCGTAAACATAATATCCTATTCACTTAATCTGCCTTGGAGAAGTTGTGTCCCTATTTTATTTGCAACTGCCAGAAATGCGGCATTTCTGGCCTCGCGGTTCTGGTAAAAATCATCCCACAAATGTTCCGACACTGTATATAATCAGTCAAACTTGTCAGATTGTTCTTCCGTTGTTGAAGATGGCCTCTATTCCCCAATCACTTTTATAAATAATAATAATAATAATAATAATAATAATAATAATAATAAGCTGATCACCATGCAAGTATAAAGCAGTGTAAACACATGTTGGGACCCGGGGGATCGCCGTGGCGGACATCGCGGTGGTGGGGGTGAGCGTGAGCATGCCAGTAAACCGAACATGCTTGTTCAGCTGGCATCGCCAGTGACTGGCGCAAAGGTCTTGCCAGTCACTTGCAACAAGGCGTTTACACTTTGCCAGTCTCCACTTGCCAGTTGCTGGCAACCTCAACTGGTACGTTTACTGGCAACGTGTAAAGCAGCCTTTATTTCGAATAATAGTTCGATAGTCGTTTCAGAGTCTGGATTCCGTGGCTCAATCGTTAAACGCCGCCCGCACAGCGTGAGCGCCTAGCTTCCAATCCCAGTCAGTGCTAAACGTTTTACAGGATGACGTCACATTTGCGGGCTCAACTAGTCCACATTTCAAAGTTTTATTGCGCGGAGATAATTGGAAGACAATTATATATAGCCTCCGAGCTTTTGACAGGTGTCTGTGGTTTTGTTAGATATCCAGGAACTCAGGAAAATCCAAAATCGACGAAAAATGTTCGCTTTTGACTAAAAGAGGTCAATATTTTCACGTGTTAGTCCGCGTATTCTCATAACGCGCGTGGCGTTTACATTGTCATCATTAGTGCGTCTCTGCTAACATGCATGCGAGAAGTTGTGTGACAGTAAGGCTCCAAGGAACAGGCCCCATCCACTAAATACCTTTTATTCACATGTTGCGATATTGATCAGTGACTTTTTTGGTAACATCGTAAGTAAAGAGCTGTTACTATACTGTGTTATTGTAGTTTTCGTGAAGACTACTTTTATTCAAATATTCAAACTGTTGCAGTGAAATAAATGAGAGTATTTTATTTATTGTTCTTGAGCGGTGTACGTTCTTCGTTCTGGAAAACCATTTTGTTCGGTTTTGTTCAGCAGCACTTTTGCACCTGCAAGCCACTAGTCTCTACCGTAATTTCGTGCGGTCCTAAATTGTACTGTAAAGTTTGAGCGACAAAAGATATATAATATTACTTTTTTTTGGATATTATAACTTATGATTAAAGGATATGCTGCAGATAAGTATTTTTCGGATTCGTGATCTCTGTATATAAAACAGGATGTTGGTATGTTTATAAGAGCAAAACTCCAACACTTGTACCGATCTCCATGAAAGTTGGCAATTCTACGTGTTTTTTCACAGGGAAGGTCTATATGTTGTTAATTCTGTTGTAACTTCACTGCATGGCGCTGCATATTCACTACATATCCACAACATATTCACGTCAAATGCAACCTGCAACACACTCGGCAGCATTTTGAATATATATCGTTAAATAACTCCTAAAAGAGGCGTTCTAGGGCCTTAAAAACTAAAATGAACTCTTCCAGAACATTCTATTACATTTTTGCTGGTACGGTGCTTCCCGATATTACCTCACCTGCTCAGAGACGTGCAGAATCTGTAAGTAAATGTGAATGAGAGGGGCACTGAGAAACAGACATGGACAGAGTGAGGGAGGGAGGGAGGGAGAGATAGTGAGAAACGGTGATGGGAGGGGAAGGAGGGAGATGAAGGGCAAAACAACGTCTGTCGGGTTTTCGTAGTACCAACAAAAACAATAAAACAAACAATAAAAAGCTACAACTAAATAATAAAAATCTATTAGACGACCAGGCAGCTATAAAATGTGGATCGGCTCCTGGCGGTATAATTCGGTAGTGTTTGAGGCGCTCAATTCGGTTTCGCAGTTTGAGTGGGTGGGCGTAGAAGTGCATTGCTGTTTCCCTTTTGTGCAGGAAGTCTGTGCCGGATGCCCACGCATGCTTCGGAGAGACAGAAAGGTAAAACAAGGTAAAACACTGGTCGTAGATTGGGAGTTGTACCTCGGTGATTAGGGAAAACCTACAAGAGTAAGGACACGCTCAGGTATAACTAAATTCAAAACAGGTGAAACAAACCAAAAATATTTATTACGAAGAACCTATGCCACAGTATATTATATAGAATATAGAATATATATAGAATATCAAGCTCTCCACTCCCATGTCAGAGGAATGGAAGGAGGTCATACAAGCGAGCTTTTCGTACATACTTGAGATACCTGAGACATTAGTGCACGTGCTGTTGCATTCTGAGAACGCAATGTGTCGAAACAACTATAACAAATTTGAGAAAAACTAAATTTGAATCTTTCGTGGAACGTGGCAGCCAATGACAACTGTAGCAAGTAGCCCAAAATTTTACCTAATGACCCGTCGATGATCTCCCTAAAATCGCTGGAGAACCTATTACTGATGATAAAGAAAGTTTTGAAATGGAAGAAATGTTTGCCTACTAAATTAGATTATATAGTTATTGAAGAAAATGCATAATTTGTAACTGTGTGCATTTTTACTCAAAATTGAATGTTGATGGATGTGAATTTCTGCGTGTTTATTGTACCCAAAAGGCTTCTCTGTCCTTTTCACTGAGCTGACAAATTCTTGTTTCTGGCCATAGCATATGTTTCATCATCAACCAACATTTACCCGTCTGCCGTGCATTGCGAAATATATGACGCAAATTAATCGATAACCCCGTTTTTATTGAAGCAAGTAGAGCACAAAGCCGAAATTCGTACATCAATTCCCCTTTCCAAATTAAACACATAGCCGTGTATTAATTATAATATTCGCGTATACATGGAAGTTGTCATGGACGATAAGTTCCTTTACAAAAAACACCAGAGCGAGCTCACGTTTTGCTCGGCTTGAAATAATTTTGTGCCTCCCAATTTTCAGTTCATTAATCGTTAACAGGCAGGTTTCAATCCATGCGGATCATTTTATTATACTTTTTATGAGAACATATTTCAAACAAATTTACCTATACTCTCGCTGTCATAAACATTCTCTGGAGCGAAGCTGTTATGAATAATTATCGCGTAAAATGAAGCCATTCGCCTCTAAACACACGAAGATAAAAGCGCTCCCCCAGAACAATGCACATTGTATGGAACGATTTATATATCCTGTAATATGATCGTACGTTTGTGTCGTACACTTCTAAAATTTATAAGCACATATGGCGTGTTACATATTACTATAAAAGCAAATCCATAAATGAGAATTGACCAGCTTGAAAATAGTACTTGTCTATCACGCAGTAATAAATATTGGGAGAAAGTTGCGTAGGTTTTTAATAAGCAGGTAATGTAAAATAGTACGTGAAAAATGTTGAAAAACAATAAAATTGACTCATCAACAAATCAGTCTCGTGACTCTGTGGTGTGATTCCTAGAATCTATGTGTTAATGAGGATGTAAATCCATGAAGACCTGTTGCAAGTTTTGTCAACAGTCCTCCTTATGAAACAAAAGGATCAGCAGTGTCCTCACGATTCTTTTCAGTTGAATTCCAGTGTGAAAATCACTCCAGTTCTTGTGGTTTCATCGTAATCTGTCTTTATCACTAGTCAATATTCTCTATCTAGAATTAGCCACTCAATCAAACTTTTGGGATACAATAAAAGACCCCACTTGGATTTAAGTTGGCCATGTTGAGTAAATGTGAATTTCTGAATTTTTCCGTTGTGGTTTGAGGAAGCCTATCTAGTTCACAGGTCTAAACATTAATGAAAGCTAGATGGAGTAGAAATGATATCTCCCTTGTCGCTCATTTCAGCTGCTTTAATATTGAATTAGCTTCTTGTCAGTGTTCTTCATTTTCTGTAAATCCTCTCTCTTGTACAAGTATGTGGCCAATACTGAATTAAGTAACATTACAGTTAAAACCAGTACGGAATATACTTTCAATTTAATTTCTTCTTTCCGAAGTGGTGGTTAGGATAAGTACTGTATTGGGCACACTGGTCAATACCTTAAACATTTTCCATCAGCGTTTCTTAGTAATCGCGTTTCTTTAGGGCAATTTGGGTTCGAGTAGTTGAAGCC
This sequence comes from Acheta domesticus, assembly GCA_031308135.1. Lineage (NCBI taxonomy): Eukaryota > Metazoa > Arthropoda > Insecta > Orthoptera > Gryllidae > Acheta > Acheta domesticus. The sequence continues at coordinate 11,107,810 of JAHLJT010000631.1, read as the reverse complement.
GAAAGGTAAAAATTGGTTCCGTCGTGGAGAGGTTGGGCGGAGTCATTCGAGATCTGAGTGGGCGGAGCGAACTGGAGGGAAGCTTGACTGAGGTGGAGCTGAGAGGAACGGAACCGAGCAAGGATGAGAATGAACTTATTTCCATTTCACACAATTGAAATAATTCGTACCTTCTTCTAATAGACGATGGTCAAACGATAAGGGCCCAGGCCACGACGATTACTTCAACTAATATTTTAATTCTTGTTTGAATACCAATAGTAACGTTTTATAGAATTCGTGTTTGTCCCAACGAATCAGTACTTCTCAATATTTTAGATAGTGAAAAATATTGCGACAAATTCCATGCCAAAAGTTAAAGAATTCAATGCTTATACATCTGTATAAGTTATCTACTCATGTGCCTTGTTCTACATTCTTTAGGTAAGCAGTTTCAAAATACTGATTAATTTGTCTGAAGAGACTTGTGTAGCGTCGTGGCGCACTGAAACGGTGACTACTCGTGGCAGATGGCCGGATGTTAAACAAAGGGCGCAGAAGATGACGCATGGGGAAATTCTGCCCAGCACGGGTACGGCGTAGTACGATGGAGGAAATGGGGGCGGCGGGTAGCGCCGAAGGACCTATATAAGAGAACAATGCCTCTTTCTTCTTGTTTCTCAGCAGCATCGGCAAGTGGTTCCGCGTAAGTTTGTGCGAGAGGCGCACGTGGGCAAAGGGGCCGGCAATTCATTGTCGTGACGAGAGAGACATGCATTAGGTCTCAGATGTACAGCGGCGTGGTAGCCGTTCGATTAAAAATCTCTCCTAGTAGTGGGATCTATTTAGTTAGTTAATTGTAATCAGTGAAATTTGTTATTTGTGACTACGGTCTAGTTTATGAATAAACTCACTGTTCTTACAACCCACTCTCGTCTGTGTTTTGATTACACCCGTATGACGCCACACTGGCAAACGACTTTTTTTCTCTTATTCTCTGACTTCACATGTCGATAGTTGCTACAGATAACCAATTGCCTCTGTCCAACGTGGAGCTGGAAGTATTCGATATGCCTCAAGCCCACCCTCCACGCCTTTTAGAATGAGGTCCGTTAGAGCTGCGACAAGCCGACAGGAGTTGTCCGGGCCGTCGATTTCTCCTCGGCAGCGTTGCAGTCACACACGGAATAAAGGGTGGTCGCAAGGTTGACATCGGAGCTGTCAAGTCCTGCGTGCGCACGCCGACATTTCGTGGCGGTCAGAAGGTGCGAAGGAAGATGATGGGAAGTGGCAGATTATTAGGGAATGAGTCAATATTTGATGAGTCGCTTGATTGTGCGTTTTGGGATAGTACTGTAGCATCGTGGCGCGCTAAAACACGGAGACAAGCACGTGGCCGACGGCGGGCAAAGCCGGATGTTTAACAAAGGCTGTACCTAAGCGGCGATGTCGCACCGGGACTTCCCGTTCACAGAGGACGCGACGGTAAGGCGGAGGCAATGGGGGCGGCGGGTAGCGCCGAAGGGGCTATATAAGGCCACGATAATAATGCTTCAATGTTCTTGATTCTCAACAACGTCGGCGGCACGTTGTACCTAAGTTTGTGCTAGTGGTGCACGAGGGCAAGGGACCGGCAATTTATTGTCGTAACTAGGAGACATGTAGTCGGTCTCAGGGTAGAGCGATGCTCCGCACAAGGGAGTATTGGTCATATGTTGCGGTGTGGTAGCCGTTCGGTAAAATATCTCTCCTAGCAGTGGGTTCTACTTATTTTGTTAATTGTAAGCAGTGCAATTTGTTATTTGTGACTAAGGCCTAGATTACGAATAAAACTATTGTTATTACCCACTCTCGTGTGTGTTCTGATTACACCCGTATGACGCCACAATACGTTCGACGAGTCGTTTGGCGGTGCGTTTTGGGATAATACAATGCCAGGAGAGCGGACAAGGATTTGATGATCGCTCAATCTTTGATGGTTTGGCGAACGTTAACTATGTCTGTCCAATGTCGGGAGACGCTAAGTTTTAAATTGAGCGTTGGACAAACGGCAAAAACTATTTATGCTTATTTCGTTACACTGTTCTGTTTTGTCGACTTATGCTAACAAAGAAACGAAAACCACCCTTAAAGACCTGCTGCGGTTAACGATTTGGCAGTCCGCGGATTGTTAAGAACAAGGTAAGCAAATGCGTTGCAGCTAAAGATGGCGTATGAGTTCACTTATTCCAGGAAATACCATTGTTTATTTATTTTATTTTTTCTTGTAAGAAGATGGTATTTAACTGGGTATTTACATGCGGCCGATTACACAACAAAACACGCGTTTAGTTTTTGATCTAATGAAGTTAATACTTGACGTTAATTGACCAAACAGTTAGGAATTCTTGTGCGTGCGTTCACATTTAGACTGCCGTAGTAGTGATCGAGCAAACACTGCCTGACCAGCGAGTGTAAGCAAGCACTCATCGAGCGAGCGTCGGTGACAGAGCGAACGTTGATCGAGCGGGCGTCGGTGATGGAGCGAGCGTCGGTGACAGCGAGCGTTGATCGAGGGAGTGTCGGTGATCGAGCGAGCGTCGGTGACAGAGCGAGCGTTGATCGAGCGAGCGTCGGTGATCGAGCGGGCGTCGGTGATCGAGCGAGCGTCGGTGATCGAGTGAGCGTCGGTGATCGAGCGAGCGTCGGTGACAGCGAGCGTTGATCGAGGGAGTGTCGGTGATCGAGCGAGCGTCGGTGACAGAGCGAGCGTTGATCGAGCGAGCGTCGGTGATCGAGCGGGCGTCGGTGATCGAGCGAGCGTCGGTGATCGAGCGAGCGTCGGTGATCGAGCGAGCGTCGGTGATCGAGCGAGCGTCGGTGATCGAGCGAACGCCGGTGATCGAGTGAGCGTCGGTGATCGAGCGAGCGTCGGTGATTGAGCGAGCGTCGCTGATCGAGCGAGCGTCGGTGATCGAGCGAGCGTCGGTGATCGAGCGAGCGTCGGTGATCGAGCGAGCGTCGGTGATCGAGCGAGCGTCGGTGATCGAGCGAGCGTCGGTGATGGAGCGAGCGTCGGTGACAGCGAGCGTTGATCGAGCGAGCGTCGGTGATCGAGTGAGCGTTGCTGATCGAGCGAACGTCGGTCATCGAGTGAGCGTCGGTGATCGAGCGGGCGTCGGTGATCGAGCGAGCGTCGGTGATCGAGCGAGCGTCGGTGATCGAGCGAGCGTCGGTGATCGAGCGAGCGTCGGTGATCGAGCGAGCGTCGCTGATCGAGCGAGCGTCGCTGATCGAGCGAGCGTCGGTGATCGAGCGAGCGTCGGTGATCGAGCGAGCGTCGGTGATCGAGCGAGCGTCGGTGATCGAGCGAGCGTCGGTGATCGAGCGAGCGTCGGTGATCGAGCGAGCGTCGGTGATCGAGCGAGCGTCGGTGATCGAGCGAGTGTCGGTGATCGAGCGAGCGTCGGTGATCGAGCGAACGCCGGTGATCGAGTGAGCGTCGGTGATCGAGCGAATGTCGGTGACCGAGCGAGTGTCGGTGATCGAGCGAACGCCGGTGATCGAGCGAACGCCGGTGATCGAGCGAACGCCGGTGATCGAGCGAGCGTCGGTGACAGCGAGCATTGATCGAGCGAGCGTCGGTGATTGAGCGAGCGTCGGTAATCGAGCGAACGCCGGTGATCGAATGAGCGTTGCTGATCGAGCGAACGTCGGTGACCAAGGAGCATCGGTGATTGAGCGAGCGTTGCTGATCGAGCGAACGTGGCCGATCGAGCGCTCGCTGGTGATGGAGCGAACGGTCACAGGTGATCGAGCGCTCGTAGTGACCGACATTGCGTGCTGTTCCAGCGCGCGTTTGCTGTCAGAGTACGCGTTTGCCATAGGAGCGCGCGTCTGGTGATCCAGTGGGCGTTTGATAATCGGGCGGACAGGGCTTTTGAGAAGCGGGCAGGCGTCAGGCGAACGGGCGTGTTTCGGGCGGTGGGCGGGGGTGGGGGTTCGAGTCTCGATGCGTGGAGCCTCCGCGCGGGGCGACAGCCGGCAGCGGAACACTTGTCGCCCTCAATGTAAATACGCCTATCTGCCGGCCTCACGCGAATACGCGGCGCGCGCGGGGAGCAGCGGGCAGGGGAAGGGGCAGGGGGAGGGGATTGAAGCGCGCTGTGCGTGACATATCGGGTGGCGTCGCCTCCCGGGGGTGGCCACTCTCCTGCGTCATCGTGACGGCTGCGGAGGCCAGGGCCTTTTAACTCTCATATAACCTGGTGGAGACCAGGACCTTTTAACTCCCATGTAACGCGGTGGAGACCAGGGCCTTTTAACTCCTATATACGTGGTGGAGACCAGGGACTTTTCACTCCCATATAAAGTGGTGGTGACCAGGGCCTTTTAACTCCTATATTCGTGGTAGAGACCAGGTCCTTTTAACTCCCTTAGAACGTGGTGGAGGCCACGTCCTTTTAACTCCCTTAGAACGTGGTGGAGACCAGTGCCTTTTAATTCCCATATAACGTAATGGAGACCAGGGCCTTTTAACTCCCTTATAACGTGATGGAGACCATTACAGTGGCGCTCTCTTGTATCAACATTCTTACAGGAACTAAAATACCAACTGCTGCCAACGATACTTCAAACGTGCGTGGCTTCTGCGTAGGTTCCCGAGACGCAAGCAGGCGCGTAATGTTGCAAAAGATAGAGTCGATGTTCACGCTTTCTTCAGCGGTTTCTTATGTGTCTATATTATGAATAATGGAATATTTAGAAGATATTTGTCGTATTTTTCAGAAATCTGTCAATTTTCATGTGCGAATTTGGCGAGCCTAATCTACAGCTTTACTCGGCGACACTAGCGCCTCCTATAGTAGCACCCTCGAGCTTTGTCTCCGGTTGTGATGGAGAGTTGCAAGGCCCTGGCGGCCGCCACCAACATACTCCGGTCTGTTAGTGAACAATTGATTTGAGTGGTCTTGGGTGACAGATTGTTATTCACAAACTGTCCTTATCATCCGAAGGGTAGGCAATGGGTATTCTTATTCGAATGAGAGAGGTCGCCCGCTTCATTAATTAATTCCTCATTCGGTAGACACCGTACTGGTTGAGGTTATGTTCTGGCAGTCACTTCTACGATCGTACTATGAACAACTAAACCAACGATTTCGTAGAATGTTTTCAGTGTGCAACTCATCATTCATTCTACATAAAAAGGAACATAAGAAACATAATTGATCCACTGAAAGTATGTTCAATTATGAACGATCTCGAAAGTGCATAAGAGAAATTGCACACTTACTGCACAAACAATATTATGTGTGTACACTACGTGGCAATTTAATATTTCACTTTTACTCCTTTAATTGTCTTGTTTTTGACTGTCTTAATGCAGACTCCTGTTATCTGTATCTGCATTGAGCTAAAATACAAATTAGTCACGACTACAATTCATTCTCTGACAAGATTTACCTAAAAAGATTTATCTAAATTGATCTTAGAAAAGGGTTCCTGGGACTAAAAGTTAAAAGTTTGGGTATCTCTCAGTTGTTTCTGAGCTTTATATCATGCGACAAAATATATCTGAAATTTCTCGTGTTCTGGTTCGTCAATTCTGCAAAACTGAATTGACTTGACATTTATTACTTGGAAAAATATGAAAGGAATAATGCGTATTGGAAGGTACAAACGAAATGAATGTGTCTATAAAACTTTCAATTAGTGTACTGCGAGCTTGTAAATGAAAATAAGCTTAAATCAAACATTTTTTAGGACGGTCAGAAAGCACATTTTGAAAAAGAAACATTGAAAGACGGAACTTTTATGATGAGAGAACAATTCATTATCTTTGGTAAAGCATTGATTTTGCCAAGGAAAACACGTGAGTAAAAATCCTTTTTCACTGCAATTTAATTATATATGAAACCAGAGGCTAACGATACAGTAATATTTTTCAAAAATACCATCATATAAGATAGCTGTGTAACTGTATTCTTTGCATAAGATTTCACCTGCTAATGTTTTGGAAACAAATGGAAAGGAATAAAGATGAAGGTGACTTTTCGCAAGAAGTAACCGCACGACCATAAAATTTGCAAATTTTACGAAAGTAATGAGACAGTATCTGAGTACAGACATGAGATTGAAGTAGCATTTTATTTGGGCAACAAACATAACTAATTCGGAATGGTTTCATTTCCTTGCAATTTAGAACCTTGCAAGATTTCATTATTCCCTGGAAGATTCCTTGCGGCATTTCAATATTTCTTGCGATTGTTACGTACTGTTTAAACTAGGAATGATCAATGTTTTCTAGAGTTGTTGAAGATGATATGTAATATGGAACAGGGACACTCTGCCGACAAGAATCCCGAAATCCACTTCAGAAACCACCCTAAGAGGTTTGAATGTATTGCTTCAATGAGCGTTTTCTTATGTGAGCTTGAATAATTATTGCCTGGTGAAAGACATACTTACTCTTATGATATCTATTGCATGACTACATCTGAGGCTTGGAACAAACGTAAGATATTAAATAACAGCTAAAAAACCAATCAAAGAAGTGAAGTGATTTATTGAAAGAAGCAATGAAATGTAATAGTAACACATTAAAAAAATCTCTAAAATTGTTTAGTATTAGATACATTCTTCTTTTTCCATCAAGACATTCCCTTGACATTCATGCCTCGAATGCTGAGAAATGCAATGTTGCACCGTTCGCCTTGCATGAATGTCTCCTATCTTTATTGTTCCCCACTGAACGTGTTAGTAGCCTGCTCCCGTGTGGTGTGAATTGTGCACCCCTGGCGCTCAAAGCACGCGGCCGAACACAGCAGGGGATCGCGCGCAGCAGCAGAAGCAGCAGCGACACCCGGGTGGGCGGAAGGACAGTGGCAAAAAGCCCTCCCCACCCCACCCCGCCCCCTCTCCCGCCCACGCGCGCCCCGCCGCCTCCGCCCGCGCTCAAACCCTGCGTCGACCGGACCACCACGCCCGCCCCCGCGTACTGATCCACCTCGCCCACCAACGCTCGTCCCCGTTCCCCACGCCCATCATCCCTGCCACGCCCCTCCTGTAATTGTCCCACCCGACCTGCCGCCGACCCGTCCAGCACTGTGTAGTCCCAAGGGCCCCTCGTTTCGCCCCGCTACGTCTGCCACGCTCCGGCTTGTTTAGCCCTATCTACCGCGATCCGCCCCTCCCAGCCCACCTCCACTCCGCCCCTCCCCGCCACGCCCCACTCCTCACTGCTCCACCCTGCGCCACCCGCTTCTCCGCGCCCCGCTTCTCCGCGCCCCGCTTCTCCCCGCCCCGCTTCTCCCCGTTTCGATTCTCCCCGCCCGCTTCTCACCGCTCTGCTTCACCCCGCTCCATCCCGCACCACCCCGCTCTATCCTATGCCATCCCGTTCCACTCCTCCCAGCTCTTCCCCTCCCCGTCCCGCCTCGCCGCGATCTGCTCCGCCCTTCCCCGCACTTCCCGCACCGCTCTACCCTCCCAAACGCCATCCCATCCCGTCCGGACCTGTCCCATCCCATCACGTAACGTCACGTCACATAGCGGACCGTTCCATACCGCAACGCCCCGCACACCCTCTCTCTACAACCCCGCCTCCCACCTCGCCCCCAAACTCTCCTACCCGCTGCACAAGCGCCTCCGCGTCCCACACACTCTCTTTCCATCCCATTTTACCACGCCTTGCCCCCCTTCGCCTAAGACCACCCCCACCCACGCCCGCAACGTCACACCATGCCACATTTTGCCTTTGCCCTCCGCCGCCCCAGCCCGGCCCCCCCCCCGGTCGCGCCCCCGCGCCACGCCCGCGTCTCCGCGCCCCGCCCCCACGCCCCGCCCCACGCCCCGCCCCCACGCCCCGCCCCCACGCCCCGCCCCCACGCCCCGCCCCCACGCCCCGCCCCACGCCCCGCCCACACGCCCCGCCCACACGCCCCGCCCACACGCCCCGCCCCCACGCCCCGCCCCACGCCCCGCCCCCACGCCACGCCCCCACGCCCCGCCCCACGCCACGCCCCCACGCCACGCCCCCACGCCACGCCCCCACGCCACGCCCCACGCCCCGCCCCCACGCCCCGCCCCCACGCCCCGCCCCCACGCCCCACCCCCACGCCCCGCCCCCACGCCCCGCCCCCACGCCCCGCCCCCACGCCCCGCCCCCACGCCCCGCCCCCACGCCCCGCCCCCACGCCCCGCCCCCACGCCCCGCCCCCACGCCCCGCCCCCACGCCCCGCCCCCACGCCCCGCCCCCACGCCCCGCCCCGTTTCGTCCGGGGCCGCCTTATATTCCTTCTGGCCTGGCTCCGGAACTGCGTCATATTGCCGCTTCCGCCAGCCGCATGTCCCCGGTCAGCATGTCCGTGGACTGCCCCCGTGGCAGCCCACGTACGGATGGTTCCTCGTCGCCCAAATATAGCCCTTTTTTTGCGAAGCGTCCCTTCAGCACGCGCCCGCAACTATTTCCCATGTGCATTTCAAGTCTCTGAAATGCACGTAACTATTTTTGTACAAGGCTTCTGTTATGATGCCACAGGGGGGAGGGGGCTAATGAGGGGGCTAATGCACGACGTCGCAGGGGTACTTCCTGTGGCGGAAAGATGTGCGGCAAAGGACATGTGCCTAGCGGTGTCTGGTAATAAAATACAAGTCTTTATTATGCTATATCTGAATATGTATAAACAAAAATAAGTGAAGGTATAAACAAAGTGACATGCAAAGTGACCAACAAAAGTGACACTAGAATGTACCTGAAAACACAGCACTTAAAATAGCATGTAGTAAAATGTACAGGAAGACTGGTACTAGATGGTAATAATGTAGTGATAAAACCACATCTCTTAAGGACTCTACCCCATCGGTTCAGAGCCTGTAGAATCTGCAACTGAATGTGAAATTACTAATTACTTGATATTCTATGCGATGGAATTCCGCGGGTGTATCTCTTAGCTCGATAATAAAGTTATATAAGAATAATTTGTATCGACAAGGGTGTATTATATTGTTATCAATACAAGGTAACATACAGAACAAGTGACGAAGGATAAGAGGGTCTTGAAGAAAAATACATAATACAGGCTTAATATGGAAATGGAAAACTAAGGAAGAGGGTGGGGTATAGTATACGGGACTACTTGCACGGGTACGCTAGTCTGAACATGATTGATTAAGAGCCATGTGTAGGTCTTGCAAAGTAAAAATCTGATTATTCTAAACAGATTGTAAGTATATTTTAAACCATATAATACACTTATAAATTTTAAGAGAAAACAAAATGTAGAATTAGTACATGTGTTTTTTAACTGTTTGTTCAAATTAAGCTGTTATTGGACGTTCTAAACTTTGTTTTTATTTTCTGCTTAAGAAGTTGCGAAATGTAACTGTAAAGATTATTTAGGCATTTCAGCATTTTATACCGCAAAATACTTGCTGGTATTTCTATATCGGACGTTTAATAAATTTACAACTTATTGAAGCTTTGCGAGTTGTTACCATTGTGTGTATAATAAGAATCAAAATGCAATCCGTCCCTTTTTTTCGTTACGAAAATTCGATGTTCAATAGTAGCTTGGAATGTTAAATGTCCTTTGAAACTCAGAATCGTTCATTAAGCTTCATTTGATTCTCTTGCAAACGTAATAAAAGTTGTTGATATAAGCGAACTCATACAGCAATGTACAAATACTGCACTGATTTGCAAGAAATCTGTGTAATCAGGCTTTAGTGTTGTTTCTGTGTCATGCACATGCATATTCTTTGCAGTAAGTTGTAATCATCTTTATGGATGATCTTGTAACATTTCTGTACGAAAGATAATGAAATGATCCTCGAATAGATTGAAATATTGCAATTGTTTTCTAATCCAGCAGAAAATGTTATTATTTCACAGTTCCGGATAAGATGATAGAATGTTCCCCTAAACCAAATGAGTTATGAATAATTACGCTAAAACTCTAACATTAAAAAAATATTTGTGAAAGGTTTCTTCGCAGACTCCTCACCCCCACACCCCTCTACAGCCTAAAACGTTCTTTTTTGATTTTAATTTTTTTCCTCAACATAACACAATTTTATCAGATTGAAAAATATTGACAAATAATAAAATAATCCTTACTATTAGAAAGTATTTTTTGACATTTTTCAGCACCAATGTTAAAAGCAAAAAAATTGGAAAAAAACCACTGTCTTAAAACTCTGTAAAAGGCTAGAAAAAATCTCAAAAAATCCTCTCCAAACACAAATTGTTGTCAGCGTTTTTCAGATTTTATCGATTGCTGAACTGTAGTTTTAAAAAAAGTATTTTTATCATTTTCCCACCTTTAGTGACTTTAAACATACTTTGAAAATGACTGCAACAGTTGTGTGCATTTATTTTAGTGTTTATTATGGATTTGTGTACATTGTCTTTAATATTTATACTTTGAAATTTTGTTACAAATTATCATGTTTTTAAAGCTTTCTTACCCCTTGTACATCATACGCCGAGGAAAAATTATTTTTTTGGCAGAACATGCTACAATCTTATCTGGGCGTAGCCTTTTAAACACTAAATCAATTTTAAGGAAAATGCTACCTGCTGTATTACTCGTATGAGTAGGGGGCGGATTTCTATGATTTTGCATATTTTTCTCCATTGCTTCAAGGCACAGCTAAGAGTAATTTCTGGACATTTTGTTATAATTGGATGTTTTGTAGATTAATTTGTTAGTGCATATTTGTGCATATTTGATCGATTTTTCCCGTTGGGGCATATTCGTGTAATTATGGGAGCATATTTTGCATACTCGTATTTCGTTAAAATAGAAAAAATGTTTCATGTTTTCATAGAATCTATTTGTCAGCGTTCATTGTTAGCAAAACTTGTCAGAATTTTCTTTTTTTTCTATAGATAATAAAATACTTCTAAAAATGTAATGAATGTGTTAAACTAGGCAGAAAAAGGCAAAAGAAGGCCTGCAAAGTAGGTACTTGACTCAAGTGCACATTTACTTCAATGTTTTCTCCCAAGAAGTAAGTTAGGTTATATTATGTTTGCACTTTTTTTTCATTCCAAGCATGCTTCTCCTGAATTTTATCAAGAAAGGTTTATACAGAAAATGAAATATTGTTAATTTTAATTGCATATTAAACTGCACAATTAAGAATTTTTAGGTCACAAATGCATATTTTAAAAAAGCATATTTTAAGATCTTTTCAGGTATAAAAATCGGGTCCCTAATTATGAGTGTATCTTTCAATACGAACTAAATATTTCTCTCGTTTTACTAACTATTCACATCCCACCTTTCTATTTATCCTGCAATCTAAAAACATTGCGCTCCGTGTGACAATTTTGTATAACACTCAACGTCATTCAACATTGAAATACACGTTCCATCACATTTCTCGTGAAAATGTGAGCGTTACAGGGAAGACCGCTGACTAGTTTTGCGCGGAAGGTATGCAAACAGCACTTGTGTTTATGTGCTCGTGTGCAACAGCTCTCTATTGCACTTCGCAGTGGGAACTTAGTGGAAGCGGTTGCAATAGATCTTCTGTCCCGGGTGCTTGTCTGGATGATGATTGTTTATGTTTGAAAGTGGTGTTTGTTGTGGGAAACGAAGCGTTTACGCGTTCTGGGAACGTTCTAAACCACCCGTCGTGTTTTCGTTATTATTTTATTTATATTAGATCGAAACGCCATTACGATCTCGACAAATATTGTATGTGAAATACGCCATCATTTATTCACAAGTATATTTCTTTTTGATTATGTACATAGTGCGTATTTCTATATAATTGATTTTAATAAAATAAAATTCGATGAAATTTGACCGAAAAAACGTGATATGAAATGTGTGTGAAAGATACGAATATACGTTATTTTTTACAACACTTCGTTTTGCATTAACTGTGAAAGTAAATGCTTATATTTCCAAAATACATCTACAGCAGTTCGGATAATATTGGTTTATACCTAACTCTAGAGATATTCACATTTATTGTGTACCACCTGTGAAATTAAACTTTAAGAGTAATGAAACTGTGAAGAGTAGTTAAATGAAATTAAACTGTAAGAGAGTGCGCAGAAATTATTTTATACATTTCTCTTATAAAGTGACTTTGTGGCGCGGTGTGGTGAGAAGTGAGGTAGCGAAAAGGGTTTCAAGTGACGAAAAATGACGTGGCAACCTCATAAGTGGCGTGGTAAGGTGTTGTGATGTTTCTTGGGGAAGAGTGGAGCGACGTGGGCCGGCACTTCTGGCATGTGGAAATGTGGCAAGTCGGAGCGAGATGAGATGTGGTGAGGTGTGGTGAGATGAGATGAGGTGTGGCGAGGCGAGGTGGTGTGGCGTGGCGTGGCATGGCATGGCGTGGCGTGGCGTGACGTGGCGTGACGTTACGTGACGTGGCGAGGTGAGATGAGATGAGATGAGGTGAGGTGAGGTGAGGTGAGGTGAGGTGTGGCGAGGTGAGGTGTGGCGTGGCGTGGCGTGGTGACATGAGGCGTGGCGTAATGGGGTGAGGTGGGGTGGGGTGAGGTGAGATGAGGTGAGATGCGGCGTGGCATGTCGAGGTGGGGTATGGCGTGGGTGAGGCGAGGTGGGGCATGGTAGGACATGGCTTGCGTGAGGTGAGGCATGGCATTGTGAGGTGAGGTGAAGCGTGGCGTGGGTGAGGTAAGGCGCGGTGTGGTGAGACATGGCGTGGTTGAGGCGTGGCGTGGCGTGGTGAAGTGAGGTGAGGGGTGGCGTTATGAGACGTGGCGTGGTTGAGGTGAGGTGAAGCTTGGCGTGGGTGACGTGAGGCGGGGCGTGATGTGGCGTGGGTGAAGTAAGGTGACGCTTGGCGTGGTTGAGGTGAGGCGTGGCGTGATGAGACGTGGCGTGGGGGGAGCGAGGTGAAGCTTGGCGTGGGTGAGGTGAGGTGAGGCGTGGCGTGATGTGGCGTGGGGGAAGCGAGGTGAAGCTTGGCGTGGTGTGGCGAGGCGTGACATGTCGCGCAGTGACGAGCGCTGAGGAGCGGGGCGGAATCCGCTTATGAGGAGCGGCGGCGGCGGCGGCGGGCGTCTTGGCGCGAGGGGCGACCGCCCAGGTGCCGCCCTGCCCGGGACTCAACGCTACCGCCCGGCGCCATGGCATGCTCTCTGCAGCCAATTGTACTTTATTCCATTGGCGTGGTTCACGGGTTTTGGTCCAAAATAATAAGATTTGTCACTTTGCCGACGGCTTTCGGAGTTTTTATTACACCATCCTCAGGGCGGGATAGGTTTAACAACATGGTTATTACAAATATTGTCACAATGGTAATTACTGTTGCATATTAAAAAGTATGTATAAGCAATACACATTATATGTATATTTATATAACAAAAAAAACGCTCATTATATTCAATTGTGCTCGAAAACCAACAAAACATAACAAACTATTTTATTTATTCTTTTTAATGTATATTGTATGTTTTTTATTTATATGTATATTTTTTAGTGTATAAAAATTGTAGTTTTTTATGTAAGGTCGCAGAACTACTCGGTCATTGGCGACAACTATTGGATAAACCGTTATGGTATGAGAATGAAACGATATGGTGATGATAGGGGCTGAAAGGACGAACACATACAACCATGCCTGGGGCGGGACTCTTACCCGCGACCCTACGGTCCAAGATCACTATGACACTACTGCCTTAGCCGTCTTGGCCACGGGGCCGACGCAATTGTAATTTGTTTACAATAGCTGTTTTCAAGCACGATAAAGTGAAACTAGAGCGCCGTCGCGAGATAGGATGGCTGGAAAGAGCTATTTTCCCGCTTTGGCCAGACGCCCAAAAAGTAACCATTTTTCAGCGCGCTCCAGGGCCTAAACCGTTTTTCTGAAATTTGAAGTTAAATATATGCATATTGTAGGAAATTTTATTTACCTTACTTCTGTAAATAGCGATTGTTTCGAGAGAACGCTTATAAGCGAAAAACTAAAATCGGGGCGAAATTTATAAAAAACACCATAAGGTGTTTTGCAATTTTCTCTGTGAAGCCGACAGTTTTTGAGGTGGCAGACATCAAATTCGAATTCAGCACGCTGAAGATATAGAACCAGTGAGAAAAAAATTCGGAATTTTTTCCTGGAGTAGATACAATTTGCCTGGACTATAAGAGCTATGCCGAGAAATAAAGTATCTCCAGTTGACAACAACAATAATAGTATAATTGGAATAAATATGTTTGTGTGGAAAAAGGGAAATATTGGATTCAAGTGATGGTTTATTAAATGAACTGTGTTTGCAGTTACGTAATTGACTACGTTGCTAGAGCAAACCGAATATTTGTTTGGGTCGTTTTAATTTACTGCCTAAAATGTCAGGAATATGTTGACAGCGAACCAGTATTATTCTCGATGTATACCACAAAGTGCACAACGTAGTGTATGGGAGATCTTTACTGTTAACTGAATAAGCAATCCATTACAAATAGTAAGCGAAGTATATTAAGGGAAAACCCCCAAAGATGTGGTAGATTTATTAAAGAAAAAATCCAAAACGCAAACACATTTGCCTTAGCCAGTTTTGGGATCCTACCCCAATGACCCTCTCGTCTTAATTACTTGAATTTGGATAGTTCATGGATACTTCCGGCTGTCATTTCATTACCTATAAAGCACATTGCATGAATCTGATGTGTTAGTCCATTGCAGGTTGCACAATAAAGACCTTTGTACCGATTAACAAATATTGAAGCCATAGATTAGTTTGTAATGCTTCGCGGCGTAAAGACTAACCCTTGCAACCTCAACCGTTGTTTCGGTTTCAATCCCCAGCCACATTGTGGTGGACTCGCCTCGACTTTGTAAGCTCGCGTGGTCTCCCAACATATGTAGAGCAGTGCTTTTGAGTGTGTGTGTGTGTGTGTGTGTGTGTGAGAGAGAGAGAGAGAGAGAGTGTGTGAGTGAGTGTGTGAGTGAGTGTGTGAGTGAGTGTGTGTGTGTGTGAGTGAGTGAGTGAGTGTTTCTGTGTAATTAAGAGGTGATGATAGGACAAGGAAGAGGACTGAAAGATCGCGCGTGGCCCGTGGCCCGTTTGCTAGGGTACTGCTTCAGCTTTCAACTGGTGTTAATCGAGAAATTACGGAAAACTACCGATCATCATCATCGAATTCTCCTCCAGACAGCGGCTGAATTTGACCTGTGTGCCTAGCGAGTGCTAAAAATTCTTCGTCGGGACCCTGAGACCTTCCGGTCAAAGGTATTGCAGTGACATCAGTTGATGCCCTTGGCCATCTTGGCCGATTTTGCGAAATGAGATTATTGGAATGTATCATCATCAAACAAAACATTCAAGAGGTAAACTTTTATTAAAAACATCAATGTTTTCATAAAAGCATCGGTGATTTAAAAGCTAGGTGGTTCATGGTACATACCAACTGGTTCTTTGCCGCAGACTTTCGCTGGTTGCCAAGAGAATACTTTAACAACTTACATTTCATCTCTGTAAGTATTATAAAATAGAATCCGACTTTCAAATACAATATTGATAAATACAGCCGCACGTCTGATGTACTTAGTGATCTAACAGTGCGGGAACTATTATTGTGGATCGGAGAGAGATGCTTGCTAATGAAAAGAACATTAATTATAAATTGGAAATTATACATTTTTGTCGCCGTTGAAGACGTCTACATGATTGCAGTTGAAATAGTCCTTTGCTTTTAGTGCAGTAGAATGAAATTGAAAATTACCAACTTAAATAATGAAAGCTCTGTCAATGTATTTTTCTCAGTTTATGTTTTATCCATTTACCGCCAGCTTGAATGCCTTGGGCATGGTTAGCCGATGAAAGCAGAAAAGAGAATTCATTCTAGATGATTTATATCCAGAATCCATCAAGTTAGAATAAAGCAGCATGACAGTGGGAATGCAATGCATCCTGCAGTATCAAAAGCAATAAACGTCTTCTTCCTCTTTATCTATAATCTCAAAAATGGAAAGGTACTAAATTTAAATAAGCAATCTCGGAGAGATGCTGTACCACCTTTACGTCCTCAAGATTTAATGACGCAATCTATCAGCCCTGATAAGAGTATTCTCCTTTCTCGGCCTCAAGTGGAATAACTGGACTGGCGGCTCTTAAAATCCATGACGAATCCCATTCTGTTCCTTATTCAGCCAGGGCAGCATGCCTTTCGTACTTCATTATTCTTCCTTACGTCTTCACTGCTCACTCTTAAACGTCACCTAACAGCTACATAAGTTCCAAATACATATCAGATGCAATCTGCGTAAATATCACGGAACATAAACTTGCATTATCGGGTTGCAACAATTAAATGTCCTGCTATATGTTTCATAAATGACGTCTAGTTCCTAATATGTTGAGCTCGCACTTAATGCTCAGCAAGTGTAGGCAAACAGGTTTCATCTTATTACCCTCTCAGATGATTTTTCGCGTCGCGAATGTTGGTACGAGATATTCTTTGTAGCTCGGGCAATTCACATGTGTTCGATTAAGGTGTATTAGCAATAGACGAGCGAGTTTATTAATTACAAGCGTGAATGTCGTTAGCTCCGTGAGGGATACCGGGGCCGCATCCATTATTTACAAGTCATTTCTATGGAAATGGCTGGCTGGCTGCCGCTGCGGCGACTATGCTGAGCGCGGCGCTAGCGCTGTCTCGCGGGGCCGCAGTGAGTTAATCCGGTCGGCCGGAGCGGGCGGCGGAGGATTAGGGGAGCGGTCGAGGTTGGTTGGGGCGAGAACGGGGGCGTAGGCGGGGTCGGGGACGCGCCCGCCCGACGTCGTGGGCGGAGGCGTGGTCAGGGACTGGGGGCGAGACTGGGGCGGAGGGTGTGGTAGGGGCGAAGGCGTTGACGGGGGCGGATGCGGAAAGAGGTTCACAGGCGGGGATGGAGTTGGAGGTGGAGGCTGTGAAAGGGACGGAGGTAGGGACGGGGGAAGGGCGTGATAGAGACGGAGGCGGAAATCAGAATAGGAGGGGACAGGATTGGGGGTGAAGGCTGCGAGAGGGACGGAGGAGGAAATGGTGATGAAATGGGAGTGGTGGAGGTAGCAGGCGCGAGGAAGACCGATGGGACTGAGGCGATGTCGGAAGTGCGGAGCTGGAATTGATGGGTTATGTCTGTAATGCAGATTGCGAATTGAAAATGCGGGGAGTTGATTGGCAAAGGACACTAGTGAGCGTACAGGATCCGTAGTTTTTGTTGTGTGAGGTATGTGACGGGAGTTCGTGGGGAGCAGATGTGTTGGGAAAGAAGAAACATTGAGAGATGGCCAGGGGCGCCCAAAGAAAGCAAGGGGCCAGATGCAGTAGATCCATGAGTGTCTCTCACTTCCAACAAAATTTCCCTTATTTACTTATTTATATTATTATTATTATTATTATCATTAAGTTTTATTATACTTTAATGTGATGCATTTAAACTTAAGTTGATTTTTTGCAGAAAATGTATTGAAGGAAATTCACTTGGCATAAATTCTGTGGTAGCAGCAGAAATCTTGTGGTACTCCATCTATGTCTTTTATCCTGAAATTTAAACACTTTCGGGGCCCCACATTTCGTATACATTTTCGGGGCCCCACTTAAGTAGGGGCCTGGGACAAGTTGCCCCAACTGCCCCATCATCCTGGAGACCCTGGAGGTTCTAATTCTCAAAGTTCTTAATTCTCAACGTGAAGAGAATCCATTCTGGCGTTTCGTAACCCTTGTTTATTTTGGGGTCAGCGTAGAATTTACGCTTCTGAGCTTCGACGAATTGTCGGAACGGGGAGAATAGCGAACTAATTGATCTCGGAAACGGCAACTGGAACACAGCCGTGGGAGTGTAGCTGGATCGGGCCGGGTGAGTGGGCGGCGCGGGTTGCCTGGACTTCGGATGTGTGGGCGGGAGATTTGAAAACGGCGTAAATTTGGACGCTCAGGAAAGTAATTGGGATTAGGATGCGGTTGGCTGGCTGTTGACTGGGCAGTGGAAGCGGTTGGGCACGTGAAGGATGAAGCCCGGGTTCTTTAAAGGGGGTGGTGCAGGAGTTGCATCGGGGAGCGCTCACGTATCATGGGAGGAAAGGGAGGGAAGTGGTTGAGGTGAGAAGATGGTTGAAGGGAAGGAAGGCGGTTATAAAGAGGGAGGACGGTGATGTACAGCGGGCAGTAGAAGGTGGGCGGTCGAGCAGTTGAAGAGGCCGTTGAAGTGTGGGCGGTGTCCTGAAGTAGGGAGCCGGTCAGATAGTTGACCGGGTGGGGGGAGATGAAGTGACGGCCTTATAGGTGGAGTGCTATTAAAAGATGGGTGGGTAGGCGGTTGAAGGGAGGGATGTCGGTTGAAGGGAGGGATGTCGGTTGAAGGGAGGGATGACGGTTGAAGGGAGGGATGACGGATGAAGGGAGGGATGACGGTTGAAGGGAGGGATGACGGTTGAAGGGAGGGATGACGGTTGAAGGGAGGGATGACGGTTGAAGGGAGGGATGACGGTTGAAGGGAGGGATGACGGTTGAAGTGAGGGATGACGGTTGAAGTGAGGGATGACGGTTGAAGTGAGGGATGACGGTTGAAGGGAGGGATGACGGTTGAAGGGAGAGATGGCGGTTGAAGGGAGGGATGGCGGTTGAAGGGAGGGATGGCGGTTGAAGGGAGGGATGGCGGTTGAAGGGAGGGATGGCGGTTGAAGGGAGGGATGGCGGTTGAAGGGAGGGATGGCGGGTTGAAGGGAGGGATGGCGGTTGAAGAGAGTGATGGCGGTTGAAGGCAGTGATGGCGGATGAAGGGGACGGTGAAACAGTTGAGACAGTCCGTTGAAGAGCGAGCCGAGTGCTGAAGTGAGTAGCCGGTCGGGTAGCCTTAAAGGGGAGACGCAACTGAAGAGCAGGCCGCAGATAAGGAGGTGCTGTTAAAGGACGCGTGGACAGGAGGTTGAAGGGGCTGTGGTGGGCGGGCGGCTCCGGAGGGCTGTCTGCTCGGGCGCAGGGCGCGGCAGGCGGCGCGGGGGGCGGGGCGGAGCGTAGCGCTCGGGGCTACCGCGCGGCGCCCGATCTGCATAAGAGCAGCGCGCGCCCGCCCCCACAGCCGCCGCCGAGTGGATTTGCGCGCGCGGACCAAGGCCACGTGGATTGGCTCCGGGGCGGGCAGCGGCCAGCTGCGCGCCTGCAGAATCTCGAGTGGAGATGCACCGGGAGAGATGGCTCAGGGCATCAACTGATGTCAATGCAGTGCCTCCCACCGGGAAGTCCTAGACGGTGGCAGGATTTTCGACACTGTCAACATTGTGAGGTCGAATTCAGCCGCCGTCAGACTTCTACATCCTTACACTAACATGCACTTCATTACCACTTAACTCACCGAACAGAGTTCTGATTAATGTGTTGTAAAGCATCTCACTTTTTTTCTGGGAATAAAATTATAGGTAAAAACAACAGAAGAACTCAAGTTTTCCTAAATGGACATGCTATCTTTTGAATGTGTGCTCCTCTAGATTGGTGGGTAGATCATGGAAGCCAAAAGAGCAGGAGAAATGAAAAGATATGCGGCGGAGTGGGGTGTGTGGAAGAGGACGGGAAAAACGTTTTGAAAGAAAAGTGGGTCCAGGAGCCAGGGATAAGACGAAACGGGAGAGGTTTGGAAAGATCGGCTGGAGAACAATAAGCGAGAGTCGGACAGAACTTAAAGAAGAAACTGATCGAGAAGGAAGGTAAGAAAGGAGAATAGTACAAGCTGAGAAAGGAGATGTAAAAGTTTCAGTGGGAATAAGACAGAGAAGAGAGAAAAGTGGAGTGGAACGTGGAGAGGAGCGAAAGGAGGCAAGACACAATGGGTGGGTGAAAAAGGAGAAAATAGACGGTAGTTACGAAGAGTAAAAGATACCAGCGGCAAGATAGAATAATGTCTACGTTCGGACGAGGAAGTAGCATGAACCAAAGAGAAATGAAGAGAGTGGACTGATAAAGGTGGAATGAGGTGTGTATGGAGTATGTAACTGGGTGAGGCGAAGCAAACTGTAACTCGGCGAAGCGGATCTGAACGAGTTGGGACGAAGCGCGATTGGGGAAAGGGAAGCGAAGCGAAGCGGGACTGAGCGAGTAGAGACGTAGTGGCACTGGACGAGTCGAGTCGCCCGTTCGAGCAGAGAAAATGGGGCGAGGCGAAGCAGAGCAGCCCTGAGGGAGGCGACTCTGGGGAGGGGAGGACGAAACGGGGCGAGATGAAGCGAAGCGGAACTGGGCGACGAAGGACGAACTGGGAGAGGCCAGTCTGAGTAGAGAAATAATCTAGTTGACTCTCAATGTAAAATCGGTTGTTTTTGGGAACACCAATGAGATGTTGTTGACATTATTTCATCCTCAAAATCAGTTAATTGATGTACTACTTTTTTTTGGTGTGTGTGTGTGTGTGTATGTATGCGTTTGTGTATGTATGTGTGTATTAAATACTAATAGCATTTAATATGAAGTGCGTTTAATTTCTGCTCTTATTTCTATTCGTGAAGCATCCAAAACGTTCATATTTCCTCTAGTGTACAAGTTAAAACATTTCACAAATACTTCAGAAACGAAAAATCACATTCTCTGAAAATTTTTCATATAAAGTTCATGTTTACAAACTTCAATTTTTGGAACGAATTACAATGCAGATTTTTTTCTCGATGTGAAAATGATCATCGCTCATAAATATTTACCCAAGACCTATCTCATGGTTTGTGTATTCGTGTATACGCAATCAAAGAAGCGTAATTCCAGTTAATGCCATTACGCTGCAGCAAATCATTGGGAAAATTGTGTGTTCCGCTTTTTGCCTCCGGATATTTGTATGCCACGTGGATTAAAACTCAATCACAGGAGGCCTCTATAGGGGTTTTAGGTTTATCGTGGACCTACTGATGTGTAGGAAAACCAGCGATGTTTAATGACTGAACAGACAGAAACGACATAATAATATATCACATAATGAAGTTTGCACATTTTCAAATACCTGTCCGCGCCCTGGAATAAGAGAGTAAACGGTTGTGTGTATGTGTGTGTGTGTGTGTGTGTGTGTGTGTGTGTGTGTGTGTGTGAGTGTGAAAGACAGAGAGGGTGGAACTAATGTCGTAGAAAGTCTAAATATTCTGACGTATTGTGCTTACAATGATTGTATTGTCACTACTAAGGTAATCAATACTTCATGACTTCCGAAACGTATATAATCAAAATACGAAATTTCACAAAAGCAGCAAAATATAGGAATTACAAACTGTAAAATTTAATTGTGTAATACTGAAAAGTTTTAATTTGCTGAGAAATTGGTAGTTATTTGTCAAACAATTGAGTTTTCGTCAAAGCAGTAGCCATGAATAGAAATGCATTTTAAATACTAACTGAGCAAGAAAAATGTGAAGAGGTACGATGAAACAAACAGGAAACGTTTTTGACATGACGTGCAAATAATTGTCAAATGTTATAAAAAGTAGACGCTTTCGTATATTTTTGTTGTAATTAACGGGCAAGGGGAGCTGATGTATACGAGTTTGTGATATTGACAAAGAAGAAGAGGAAGAAGACAGAACTTCGTTAGGGAACAGATGGGAATAGGCTTGTATATGCGTTCTGTACAAATGCTTCGGTCTGACCGCTAAAATTAACTACTTTTTTCAGTTATAGTATTGTCCGTATATTTTATTCAACAGTCTCCTTCCCTCACCTATCTTCGCCCCTCTTCCCTCTCTCCACCCCACGCCACCTCTTTTCGTCGTTCTCCACCCAGCTTATTCCTTTCCGCCTTCCCATCGATCCACTATCTTTTAATACATTCCGCTCATTTTCCCCGTCCTTTCAACACCGTTCCCTCCCCGTCATCATCTCACTCCTGCCTCAGAAGCCATAGTGTCTTGATGAATCACGACTTTAATTAAACCGAAATTCACACAAAAAGCACATATATTCCCTTCGGACGTTACGTATAGGAAAAATCCTAGTGGTTACTGCATCATAATAGGAACGTTTATTACGAATTTCATATTTTTAGCTTCACTGGGGTTTGCATTGTTTTAACTGTCAACTGGTGACGTACCTTAGAACTTCTGTTGCCGGTGAAGTGCGGTCACTGTGACCGGGAAAGTTTTAGATTGATTATACTCGTTATTTCATTTCACATCGAATTCGCAATTTTTTGCGTTAACAGAGGGATGATAAAGAGAAAAATCGAAGAGTTTGTAGTTACTAAAGTAAACAGAAAATAATAAAATTTGTAATTACTCACTGAGAGAATTTCAGGTCATATATTGTTCCATATTTTTCTTGACAGTTTACTATTGAAATACGCATAGAAGGGCTTTGCAATGATATTGACTGCATAAAAAACCTTTCTTTTAATAAGAAAATACACTGTTAAATGAAAATAATTTACTAAATATAAACGTCTACTACTGGTGAGGTGCGGTCATCGAGACCGATCCGTAACATCCATTGATTCTCAGAAGCGAACGGCTGAAACCAGATAAGCTAATCCACGCCCTAACATTGTCTAGAAAGAGACAAGAAGGTACTATAAACCAAAACTTCCAGCGTTGCACCGGCTGAGAGGCCAGTGAGTTCACATTTCCTCGCCGGTCACTGTGACCGCACGGCACCAGTTAACTGTTAATATGTATATCTGTCTGTGGATCGGCAGGTAGGTGATAGGTAGGGAGATGGTAGGTAGGTAGGTAGGTGATAGGTAGGTCGGTTTCTTCTCTTACGCTGTTGCATCGCCCGCTCTTTCCGCCTCTCTGGACCACTGTTTGGCGGGAGGGTTTGTGGGCGGTCAGGAAACGTCCGTCCGGCGTCGAACCCGGCTCCGCTGCGCCGGACTCCCCGGCGCGCGCGTGCGGAAGTCCTGGGCGGCGGAGCGCGCCCGATGGGCGGGGCGAAGTTTCGCTCGGCGGCGCGGGGCGTGCGCGAAGCGACCTGTGTAATTTTTCCGGGCGAATGAGGTCGAAGTCCGCCAACTCTCAGGTCGAACGGCACGCCTCCGCGCGTACACAATCTCAGGGAAACCACGCCACGTCGTCTTTTACGGCCACAAACCGAGTGCACACTCCGAGATCTGTTCGACACACTGCAGTGCACCTGCTACTACAGTACCGGCTTGTCAGCTAGGTCGGATTCAGTCGCTGTCTGGAGGAGAATTCTAGCGGCCGGTTGCTCTGGTCGGTAGTTTTCCGTGGATTCTCCGATCAACACGTGGCGAAAGCCGGAGCAGTACCCTACCAAACGGGCCACGGACCGCGCACGATCTTTCCTTCCTCTTCCTTTTCGTATCCTCTCCTCTTACACACACACTTACACTAACATGCACTACACTACCACACATGCCGGGAGACCGGTCGGAAGCTTACACCTTGTCCCGGTGATGGGAGATACCTAGTTGAGGGGAAAACCCAGCTAGTCGACGGTAGGTCGGCGCCAGCTCTCGCCATCCAGCGGGGAAAAGATTACCGCCACCTCCCGAGAAAAACACGCACTACACTAACGGGATTAATGACCCACGTATTTGACGCGTCCGCAAACACGAATTAATCAATCAATGCCACATCGTCGTCACTTCATCGAAGCCACGCCACGTCGTCGTCTCTTACTGCCACAAACCGAGTGCACACTCCGAGATCTGTTCGACACGCAGCAGTGCGCCTACCACCACAGTACCGGCAGCTAGTAGGTGACTCTGACTGTTCGGGCCCACAGCAAAGCAGAGAAACATAAATTGATTTCATAAGTCGCAAGGCAGAATCGTTGATTCGCGAGCGTTGCAGGCGCGCGCCGGTCGCCTCTCGCCCACGGCCCCACCATGCAACCCTTCGGCGCTCGCGGAAATCTGCCCGATTTCAAGCGATCCTTTAAACGTCCTCAACGGACAAACCGTCGAGAACGTTCGTTAGCTAATTCAAAAAAGGTAGGGTAATTGCCCACCCCACTCTTAAGCCACTCACTTTGCGCACGTTTTGTTGAGCACTCCTTTTTCTTGTAGTGGTAGGAGTAGAATTGATGTTCAATACTATTTGTTAGCAATGCAGAAAAATCAAATCAGTTCATTTACCGTTGAAATTGATTTTCTGTAACTCGGGAACAAACCTTTTTCAAATTTTTATTTTTCTAAAATAATAAGACTAAGAACGACGCGAAATACCGTGAGATATTCCATCGTGAAGACACGCCCTCATGCGCCAAGAAATAAAAACCCACGTATACTGGGATTCATGAAGATCACGCGTACGTGATCCCTGTCCACAGAACTCCGTGTAAAGCATTGCGCGTAAATGTTTTGATTGTGCAACGTAGTGCCAATGCCGGTTTGTGCATCAAGTTAGTATCTGTACGTAAATCACACGTACGTGATCCGTGTCCACAGAGCTCCATGTAAGAGCATTACACGCAAGTGTTTGAAATCTCTCAAGTGTAACCTAATGTTAATTGTGCATAATATGCAAATAAGGTAACTGTGTTCATGTCACGACGCTAAGGGAGTGCAATAAAAATAAACCTGGTTTTGTGCAAGAACTTGTCTCTATGAAACCAAATACATCCCGTACCATCCACACTGCATGAGCTATCAAGGGTTTCGGGACCGTTGTGCTCAATGAATTATTCCAACAATACAATCCACTAAACTTTTAAAAAACAAGTGCAGCGGCCCCGAACACTGACAGTTCTCTCGCCATGAGCTGAGGTACGTCATGTGACCTGCTCTGAAACAATCAGCTTGCGAGAATTTGTTTGCTTTCTCACAGCCAGGGTTCTGCGTTGCCGCTCAACTGGTTCACATGAAGTCGCGGAGGCGATAATGTATAGCTTTGGCAAAAATTTTGAACATGGTATCAAGACATCTCATAAGCTTGTCAGTAAGTGTCAATATTTGGAGATTTATTTTATTTGTGATGTAGGTGCTGCCATATGCGTAGTAATGTGTGTCAATAGCGCATTGAACTGTCAGAGTCGCTTATACCCAGTTGGTACTGTAGTCTGTTCCGGGTGAAGGCAACAGAGACACGCGTTACAAACAAAACATGGTATGGAACTGGCATATCGGTCCATGGCTGGCTTGACTGGTGTGCCGAGGTTCTACAAAGGCATACTTGTAGACAACACTCACAGGCCTAACACGGACAATCGTACCAAAACCAAATCGCTAGATAGTAGGGCCCCACCCGACTCCTGGCGCCGGGGACGTTATAGTCGGCCGAGGCGCTGTCAACGCCCTGAGGTAGAGTGCCCTGGTGGTTGAATGATCCAGGAACAAAAATGCTCTTCAAATACAATTAATACGGAATACGCTTTTCTAAATGAACATTAAAACAATTACATTTTAGGCCCATGTCACACGAGCGTTGCGTTAACGCGCGTTTGACGGGCGATAAGTAACGCGCGTCGTGGATAAACACTCTGTTTCTTATGTGGAACGGGCAAAGCCGTCGTATTCCGTTCCGCGTAAGATACATTGTTATTTTGCGACTTGCGTTACTTAACGCGCGTTAACGTGACGCTCGTCTGCGGGCGACCTTAATTGCAATACATCTTGCGTACACCACCAGTACTAATAATCTTGCGTACACCACCAGTTGTTTCCTTCATCATCAATGGTCATGTGCTACCCATACTGTCATATTTGTTATAGGGCCCATGTCTGTTTCGTGATACGTTCTATTTCGACGCATCAATTAGCTAAACATTTGCAATGTTTAGTATCACCCAGTGCACACAATTGTAACATGCCACACTTCCTGTTTTATTAACAAGATTTTTACCCTAAACAATAGTAATGTGAGACGTAATCTGCCGACTGGGTACCACTTGCGATCTAAAATTCACACAATGGTCACATTTTCCTGTCCTCAGTTGGTGCGATAATTTACTTAGGAATACAAATTAAACAAGAAACATACCTTTGGAGATCTGTCGGAAATTTCGAGCCACATCCTCAGTGAAATTTGTTTAATTTACGAAGAAGATCCAAGGGGTGAATTTTATTTGAGACGTAATCTGCCGACTGGGTATCACTTGCGATCTAAAATTCACACAATGGTCACGTTTTCCCGTCCTCAGTTGCTGCAATTATTTACATAGGACTACAAATTAAACAAGAAACATACCTTTGGAGATCTCTTGAAAATTTCGAGCCACATCCTCACTGAGATTTGTTTAATTTACGAAGCAGATCCGAGGGGTGAATCTCATTTGAGACGTAATCTGCCGACTGGGTATCTCTGCTGAAGACTGCGGCGGAGTGGCACGTAAAACTCTTACGTGTTGGCAGTCTCGGCCCAAGGCGAGGGCGAAGTTGGGACCCGAGAGCCCGGCGGCGCGGCGGCCTGAAAGCTCCGTGGTTGTTTAGGCGAGTCTCCGCCCTCGGCCGTTTAACGCGCCTGGAGTGCGCCTCCAAAGTTTCTTTTATTATTTTAATTCCCGAAGACTCGCTTAAATCTGAGGTGCGAAACCCTGCTTTTTTATTCCCCCTTTTTCTCTTCCTCTCGCTCTCCGCACCTCTGCTTTTTTTTTGTTGTTGTTGTATGTGTGTTTTCTTTTTGTGCCTCGTTCCGCCACCTCGCTTCGTCGCCGCCTTGATATTGCGAAAGTTTCGTGAACGAGCTTCGCCAGAAGTCCGCTAGGCGGCGTTGGTGGTGGTCGCGCCGCCTTCGTCGACGCTGCGGGAAGCTCAAGTTTCGAAATAAAACACTGGCGAGGAAGTGCGTCGTGATGCCAACGGTTTGCTAAAGAGGTAAACGACTCGTCTCTATGAGCGCTCCAAAACTGGGGCCAGTTCCTTCCTGTTCCTTCTATGCAAAATATATTTTGTAGTTCAGGTGAAAATTTTCTAGGGGGCGCGAATTGTGCTGAGAGTTGTGATGAACGTAGAATAATATACTAGATACATAAATTTTATGAAAAGAAGTTGGATGACTATTTTTTTTATTTCGGAAATTATATTTTTACTCGTTAGAATTTGGAATAAAAACATTTTTATTACAACCCACTAGGTAGTTTATTTACTTGAAATATTATATTCATATTGTCGACTCTCATGTTTTAGTTCCCATATGAGGTAATAAATAAAAAGAGCATTACTTTAGAAGAATTTGAAATTGGAGAAAATTGATTGGTGGGTCAAGTACACAAAATATGAGAGCTAAACACTTTTTAGTATTTTTTATGTTTAAAAACTGCATTTTTTGCGAAAGAATTATTTCAATATCACTTAAACAAAAAATGTGCAATATCTGATCTGCCCTTCATTCATACAAATATTTTAAAGATGTATTTTAATGAATTCTTGTGAGACGTTTTAAAACACCTTCATATTAGTTTAATGAGGATGCAAAAATTGTCATTTTTGGCCTTAAAAACTTCCTCTTCACACGTGGAAAATAAAATTGATTCTGTACAGTGTTACACTATTTTACATTCTAAATTGTTGTTCCTCTGATAATAAATTCTTAGTTTATATTTCTAATGCATATCGTCGAGTGATGAAAAGAAGGCGGCAATACTTATCTGATATAGAATTCTTTCCGAGAACAAGTATTGATACTATTCACCAGCCAAACTTATGAATATTGTGAGTAACCAAGTCGTTTTCAATCCTACCGTGAGCTACCAAGAAACCAAGACCAAAAAATTTCAAATCCAACAATTTGTTTAGTATCTGTAAACACGTTTCTATTAAATATGAAACAAATTTAATACAACTGTATACAAGAAAAATTGAAATGGAATTGCACATTACAAAAACTGAAATATAGTTAATAACATTATAAGAGGAGAACGGATTTTTCATCAGAATTTTTAATGAAAAGGATGACTCTCTTTTTTGTCAACAATAAGACATTTTTTGTTGGGAAAATAGAAAGTTCGAATATAGTTGCCCAAATGTTCATCAGTAGGTTCGTTTTTTGTACTTGTTTGTGCTCTGTAGAACAAGTCCAGGTTAGCCAATCTTGGGCATGACCGCGATCTACCAAAAATTGTCCCGCGGATCTATCAAAAATTGCAAATATAGTTAATAACCATTTATAAATGGAGAACGGAATTTACATCAGACTTGTTAATGAGAAGAAACACTCTTTTGTCAATAACAAGACTTTTTATGTTGGGAAAGTAGGTCGTGTCTACCATTCGAATATAGTTGCCCAAATGTTCATCAGTGGATTTGTTTTTGTACTTTTTTGTTGTTTGTAGAACAAGTCAAGTTAGCCTTGAGCATGATCGCGATCTACTAGGCGCTCGCAGTTCACGGTTTGACGATCACTGCTATACACAATCATATGTTTGTTTTTTTTAGCTCTCTTGATAAAAATTTCCTTTTCGTCATTTAAATGTTTTTGACAATTCACTAATGTTCACACTCTAACCATGACCACCGTTGGCGGAGCTACAAAAGCACATACTGAACCTCATACTTTTAGCATAGCTTTTGCGTGGCAGCGCCTACTTCACGGTTAAAATATGAATGGCGCTCTTTTACTGCAATTTGCCGCCTGTATACGTGATGCCCGGGTGTGCGACGTATGAAATGCAGTGCACTAACACGCCTGTTAACTCTTCTCTAATTATCCGTACAGGCACGCGAATGTATATGTAATCACCACAAAGCGATGCCGCTGGATGGGGTTAAAAGTACCAACATGTGAAATACTGACTGTCATTGAGTTAACCGCTTACGTACTATATTTCCAACATACGTTTCACCGTTTCTGCTCAGTTGAAATGATGATTTGGAAACATGACATGAAAACGAATTTACGTGATTACGTTCTCATCTGTCTGAGTGAATTTCTTAATTTACATAAGTACAGATTTTTTCCTGCGAATCACCATTGTAAATTGTCTTTTTACAGAAAATTTCATCGGTGAAAATGTGTGTAGATGACTAAATAGTTCTAATTATAGGAAAACTGTTGTAAGATAGATTATTTAAGTATTACTTTACAACTGTATATTTTTGAATTTATCATAGTGTTTTACTGATAAATAGGTTTTTATAGAAAATCTTTGTAGTTCAGCCTAATATAATGAGACGAATGATGACATTTATTTTCGTAGAAATCGTCTACCATACAAAAAAACAATATTACATTTCCTATATTTGACAGGTTGTAAATGTCTCAAACTAGTATATTTCATGATGCATTGAATTTATTATACTGAAAATGGTATGTAGTGCATTAAAAGGTATTTCTACTCACATTGTGATTTTTTTAAAAATAAATGCAAATTTAATGACATTGTTAGTGGTTATGAACTTTTGACGATAAATAAAAGACATTTGGGATAAACAAACTCATTGAACTAAACATTACATTTTAAAAAATTCCGAATTTGAAATTTCGTAAAAAACAATTGTTTTTCGGGAATAGAAATAATATATTATATTTTTCTAAATTTTTTACAAATGAACCAGACTTCGACATGATGAAAATACCAATATTTTTTTAGAAACATTGAGGTTGCTCTATATAATAGGTTACTTGCAATTTTACAAGAAAGTACAAGGTTTTTAAAACCACATTTTAAGCAACACCTCTGATCAGCACTGTATTACTTCGCGGTAGCGAAAGCGTAACACGACCCCACACGTGCTTATAAGTCGGACCACTCTCTGCAACGGAGACGTAAAATCCGATAGCCACTTATAATAGCCATCTTTTCTTAACGCTATTAAAAGATTACCTGGCGAGGCAGGGATTAATTTTACAGGAAATGCGATTAGAAGTTATACGCGATATCTCAAATTAAGGACGACTGTCGTTTTGGTAATGAGGGGAGCTACGAGACAGGGGATAATGAAAGACGGAAGCTGCCCCTCTTTTTAAAGCCCTATCAAATGGCGTATTATCCATCTCTCTTGCTTCCATTGGCGTTTCCTCGCTTTGTCCCTTTTGCTCACCGATTACGAAACGCAAAATTTATTACGCCCAATTTCCATTCTTTACGATTGCCTTAATATGACTTGAGTTATGAGCAATAAATTGGAAATAATATTCAAGACCCTGCTCTGCTTAAGTCGTTAGGGTAAACCTTTACCATTGCGTGAGTTTAGGTGGAGAAAAGCTGTAAATTCATTGAGGAAATGATCCGTTTTCAAATTGACAACGAGGCTCACTCGCAGGAAGTGTATTTTATTTGGTTTTGAATCACGTGCAGAGACGTGCTCCGGAAATGCATATAATTTGGGATTAAGATTAAAGCGTAAAATATGACGGGGAAAATCAATACTGCACAGCAGGAAACTATGTTCTGCCTGATTTACGATTTGGCAGTAACGCATCTTTTAATGTTAGCGAACCATACACAACAGCGAATCATGCAGTCGCAGAGGATCTGTGACCCCTGTTGCCCCTGTCGGATTAACTTTTATATACGTTGTCGTAAACGTATTTCGTCTATAAAGAATCGTCATTCAATTAGCAAACAAACGATGTAATTTGTTATGCAGACATTGGCCATGAGATGATGTGAACCTATGAAGGTGTAATTCACCTGTGCAAGTTGGTGTGTAGAGGGGCGTACGATTGAGTGCACAAGTTTTTTAGAAATTAGAAATAACTATTGTTTCTGGCTATCGAAATATACGCAGATACAAACCTCTGGCGCCACGTTTGAATTGGTCGAATGGAGCTATAACTGAGTGTAGGGTATGGCAGAAATTATAATGTTTCAGTTTTACGTAACTATGTCTAATGCGAGAAAGTGTGCTGTTGTATCTCCTCTATTATGAATAGTTTTTCTAGTGTGTCGTTAGCAAACCTCTTGTTTTACAGAAATATTGGGAAAATAAAATTATTTATCTTTTTATTAAAAAGAAAAGAATATGTTTTAAATCATTCATTAAGTATTGTATTGAACGTAATCATAGACCCAAACAATTTGTGTAGAATAAGGCGACTATTATTTCAAATAAAAAAGTGGTCTCGAAAGCTTCGCTTCCCCTACGTTTCGGGAAATTTCGTGTTTCACGATATTAGCTCTTAATGTTACATATAAGTGCAAGTCTATCTGAAGTTATTATCACCTGTTAAGTTTTCATTTTCTGTCAAAACTTTCCTTTTTTATTCTGTATCAAAAAACTTCTAGATTGGTTTTAAGAAGAACACTAGAACTTCCTTGTACTGAATCACATTGCACCCAGATTATATCACAATGCAATTAGTATGTATCTCACGCCTCCCCTATTTCCGTGTGCGAATTATTCTGCAATTTGAGTGTAAAGTATCGTCTTAGACCTCACATTAAACCGCTAGAGCGCCATTTCACGTTTTAAGGACAGCGATTTATCAGGGACCTTCCCAACAGAACAAAAACATATCAAAGCTAAGAGCGCCCTTTTGGAGATGTATGTTGCTCCGTCCTTCGGTTCTTCTTCATCCGTCCTTCTACTTTCCTGTATTTCTTCTTCCTTTCCTCCTGTCGTCTTTCCTTTCGTCTTCCTTCTCATCGTACTCATCTCTTGTACTTCCTTCTCATCGTACTCATCATCGTACTTGTTTCTCACTTGTCGCTAGAGCGCAATTCCAGCCGTATCGTAAAAAAGCTGCCTTGCATCAATTCTGAAATCTTTTGAAAGTATGAGTTGCAAGCATTGTTGTCATCGTCTTGCACTAAGAATTCGTCGTGTGGGTGACTCGTATGTTAGTGTATTGCTCTGATATTCGCCTGGTGTTGATTGGCGAAGCCACGAAAATCTACTTCTCCAATCAGCCGGTCGTTAAAACCAATTTTACTTATTTCCAACGAGCGTAGTAATTGAAAGAAAACTGTATGTGAGAATTGTCTATGGTCTCCCTAAAAAACAACAGATATTCGTAAAGATACAAAATGAAACAATGGAACTAAATTTTCACTGAAACAATGAAAAAAATATATTGATCTACTTCGTGAAAATCCATTTTGTATGGTTTTGTTGAGCAGAATTTTTGCTGCTGTAGACCACAAGTTCTCCTGAATTAGACATAACCATCTGGCTGTTGTCGAAAATTCTCCACAGTGGGGACTCCCACCTAGGATGGGACTCCCAACTAGCCCAATCTAGAACGTTCCGGTCAGAGACCATGCTATGGCAACAGTTGTTGCATTGAGCAACCGGTTTCTCACGACATAAATGACATAAGAGAAGAGACTGAAGACTGACATATCATCGCAAATTCAAACTTTCTGAAGCTATAAATGTTCGTAAAGCGGTGTGTGTGTGTGTGAATAGGAAATTTTTCCAATCGTAATCTGCAATGAATACCGGCATGGCAAATTACAGAGCAGTTCGCGAGCAAGGGGAAAAGAGAAACGGACGGGAAGGGAGTGAAGAAGTTGTAGTTCGACAATGAAGTGGACAATGGAGTGGTGTAGGGCGCAACGGAGTTGAGCAATGTA
Source organism: Acheta domesticus (assembly GCA_031308135.1). Classification (NCBI taxonomy): domain Eukaryota; kingdom Metazoa; phylum Arthropoda; class Insecta; order Orthoptera; family Gryllidae; genus Acheta; species Acheta domesticus. The sequence continues at coordinate 11,075,500 of JAHLJT010000631.1, read as the reverse complement.
GGGTGGAGCGGGGTTGAGCAATGTAGGGACCAGCGGAGTTAAGCAATATATGGGCAGCGGAGTTGAGCAATGTAGGACGCAGCGGAGTTGATCAATGTATGGCGCAGCGGAGTTGAGCAATGTACGGCGCAGCGGAGTTAAGCAATGTAGGGCGTAGCGGAGTTGAGCAACGTAGGGCGCAGCGGAGTTGAGCAACGTAGGGCGCAGCGGAGTTGAGCAACGTAGGGCGCAGCGGAGTTGAGCAACGTAGGGCGCAGCGGAGTTGAGCAACGTAGGGCGCAGCGGAGTTGAGCAACGTAGGGCGCAGCGGAGTTGAGCAACGTAGGGCGCAGCGGAGTTGAGCAACGTAGGGCGCAGCGGAGTTGAGCAACGTAGGGCGCAGCGGAGTTGAGCAACGTAGGGCGCAGCGAAGTTGAGCAACGTAGGGCGCAGCGGAGTTGAGCAACGTAGGGCGCAGCGGAGTTGAGCAACGTAGGGTGCAGCGGAGTTGAGCAACGTAGGGCGCAGCGGAGTTGAGCAACGTAGGGCGCAGCGGAGTTGAGCAACGTAGGGCGCAGCGGAGTTGAGCAACGTAGGGCGCAGCGGAGTTGAGCAACGTAGGGCGCAGCGGAGTTGAGCAACGTAGGGCGCAGCGGAGTTGAGCAACGTAGGGCGCAGCGAAGTTGAGCAACGTAGGGCGCAGCGGAGTTGAGCAACGTAGGGCGCAGCGGAGTTGAGCAACGTAGGGAGCAGCGGAGTTGAGCAACGTAGGGCGCAGCGGAGTTGAGCAACGTAGGGCGCAGCGGAGTTGAGCAACGTAGGGCGCAGCGGAGTTGAGCAACGTAGGGCGCAGCGGAGCGATGTTGGACGGGATAAAAGGGTTAAGGTGGAGGGGGACGTGGATGGGAATGTGTCTAAAATTATTTCCATTTAACACTATAGATACTATAATTCCTTTTCCTGTGTTATACGATGATTGTAATTACGAAACAACTGATGCAAATGGTTACTTCTACTAGTTGGCAATAAATATTCTTTTACAGCCACTGCCACCGCGTGTGCTGCTTAACAAGAGGGCAGATTCTTTCAGGAAGGGAACCACGACTTGCCGGTGGTGTCAGCGAAAGAGACTGGAGAAAAAAAATGTTAATTAAGGTTTTGTGGCGGTTCTTTTTACGAGCGGATACACGCGTTGCTCGTTGCGTTTTATGCGTGGTGCCGCTGGGCGCCGGATTAATTCCGCGGTCGCCGCCAGAGCCGCTGCTACGGCCCGGGTGGACGTTGGAGTAACTACTGGACGAGACGACGGCGGTCGTATCTGATAACCTGGATCGGGGGAATGTAGTTCATCTCTGTGGGTTAAAACGAAGGAGCATGGTAGTGTGTTGAAACCGTTGGGGTAGAGGAAACTCAGCAGACACGAATTTTGCCGTATATGTCGAGACGGTCTTAATTACACATTAGTCTTAATTCATTTTAAAGGTTTCCCCAAAGGTTTAATGACAATTATATTGAGGTTGCCGTAATATTGTATTTAAGTAGTCGGTGAATTAAGTAATAGAGCAACTTAATTTTGATTGTCTTGAAATTTTTGTGCATATCACTAAATTTAAATAGTGTTCATTAGATAATCCTTGGTTAATTTTCTAACACATTCAAATATATTGTTAAATGTACCTCGCAAATTTATGCGTTTATTAATAATGCTCTTCAATAAATGTTTGTTACATTTGTAAATTGAATTTGTATTTTGAGTTAAAAATTAGGGATGGATACTGGACCAGACTGCAGGAGTAGATGGGTACGAATCTGAAAACGAATTTGCTAGTTTATCGTCAGAATGAAAGAGATTGAGCGTACTATTTTCGCGGAACTTATCGTTAGGACAGGGCTTTCCAACTGGCGGCCCGCGGGCCGAATGTGGCCCGATGGGTGTTTTTGTGCGGCCCGCGACTGCTTTGAAAAATTTCATTATACCAACCAAATACAATACAATTGCACAATTCGTCTTATTTGTACATTAATCAAAGTATGTTTAATAAAATTCGTTTCTAGGATATATTTGTTTCAGTGTACTTTCGGGGTAAAAACATCTTAAATTACGGTGCGGCCCGCGGCTTAACTAGAATTTGATATGTGGCCCATAAGCCCTTGTAAGTTGGATAACCCTGCGTTAGGAAGTCCAATGAAATGTTTTGTTCCTAGTTGTTTCAGCCTTCGTTCGCATTGCTCAGATACGTTGTTTTTATTATCGTAGAACGCGCTGGAGTCTACTTTTCTTTGTGAGCTACATCTACTTTCCAATGAAAAAGTGGTATGTCTTTGATTTTTGTTGAGCATTTAAGAATTCAGTTGTGGATTGAATGGCCCACAAAAGGAGAATTAGTTTTGTCGAAAGTGTCTTATGAGGTAGTCCAGGAAGTTTTGTGGCAAACTGTATTTCAGTGGTTTTGGATTAGTCGATATGTCATTTGTAAAGCTACACATGTCAAGGTTTTGTGGCTAAATATTTTAAAAGTACAATGCATTAATCTAATGAGACACTGTTTTTCAGTCAGCAGAGACAATTCCCTCGCTTTATCATATGACCTGTTTTCTGCGGCGTAGTTCCTATTACCCCCTATGGTATGGTTACCTGATTATATGGATTAGAATCAAAATGAATCCTTTGTAACATTTTAAACCGATTGTTCTATCCACTAGCTCATACTGTAACGAAAAACCCCCCTCTCACTTGTTGTACTGATATCGATCACGCCCACTAAACAGGCGCCAATGCAACGAAAAAACCCCCTTTCCTATTTACTAAAACGCCCTACGAACTGGGCACTAATGTAATGAAAATCTCCCCTCTCAACTCCTATTGTTGATCACGAAAAACTTCCTTGCTGATCACCTGTAATATCTACAATGCACACCACTGTGCCCCCCCTTTTTACTATCCGGAGTTTTCCTGTTTACATAAATTTATCAGGGCGGGCCGTGATTTGTTCTCTACAGAACACAAGCGCCACGCCAATGCAGGGACCAGGATCAGCTAGCTATGTGATAAAAACACCGGTTACGTAACATCAAAACGAGAACTCAAAATCTCGTTTGTTTATTTTCTTTTAACCAACAGAAACATTAATACCCTCATAAAAAAATCAATACCACACAACATCAACAAAACACGATATCATAAAAATCACAAAAATCAATAAACATATTATACCCAAATGTTATTACGAAATAATGAGCTCAATACTGTGGCCACACCCATTACATTGCAATCCCCCCAAACTGTTCCAGTTTTGGCTTTGTAAACCATTTATTCTTCCCAAGAGCAAAGAAATCAAAGTCATTGACTTCACTGGAGTGTTGCAAAACAAAAAAAAATATTCCACTTCCCTTGCGTTGTTAACCAAGCGGCGACCAGGTCCACACACACACGATCTCACGCCGTCATGCGTAAGAACTCTGTTCCACTGCTGCCTGCTAGCGCCGAATTACCAGTGCCCCCCAAATTGGCACTGACCACGGCGACGATATGCAAAGACGCGCTCGAGTCTGCTGCACCTCGGCACACCTCGTTCGGCGACACCCGCTTCGATTTTTCAATGGTCGAAGTAACACCAGTTCCAAACATTAGTGGAAAAACTTTCAAAATTCACAAAACTCAAAATTAGGATCGCGCGTGGCATAGCTTTATATATTACCACTAAAATAGTTCACATCACACGGCATACAGTTCCGCCACCTTGCGAATACAAGTCCGAAGGAGCAACACCTTCTCGAAATTTTATAAGTTCGCGTGTTAAAATAATATCACGAGTGACGCGGAGTACAACTCGCCACGAAGTTATTCACTCCTCTCACAGTTTATAATAGTTCACTAGTACGAGTCCAGAAGAGAACACTTCATCAAAAATTACAAATCCAAATTTTTTAAAATTATTCTTGCAACAAGCGACGCGGATTCTGCCTCTCGCTACCAAGCTATTCCCTCGTCTCTCTCCCATTGTTGTCCTAAAGCATTTATAGCTTTTTTCCGAACAAAACAATAGCGCCTCTACTGTCTTCTGCTTTATAGCTTATAAAAATAGTTTATTATTAATTTCTAACACTTCCTGGATTGTCTTATTATATTGTAAAATTCCCAATTAAAATTTCGTATCCATTCCACTTCTTAGACATCACTTTTCTCGCTTCATTTTGTTAAAAGAATGCTTTTTCGTGCGTCTCATGCCTACAAACATCGCTCGTTTATTTCTCAATTAACTCATGTAACATAATGTTTATCTATTAATGTTCGGCGTCCTAAAATTGTGTCACCACGTTTATAATTTGGCCCGTATTCCACGGAATACTTTGGTATATGCCAAATCTCGGTAGACACACTAGTTTTCGTTTAATTTATTAATATATCCAAACTTTTCTGAAGGGACGTCACGACCATTGTTGTTTTAGTTCTGTAACATGTTAAAATCAATGTCATGATCACAAAACTCGCGATATTATGCGTTTCTGTGACCCGATTTAGCTGAAACAAACTTTATTGTGTTCCTTATAATTTTGTGCGTTGACTAGTAACATGCAACCATTAATTAACCACGGCGTTCACATGCTCGCCTGAAATACTCGTTTTCTCTTAGATCACCTTCACTTGTTTTTCTATATTCCGCTCTGGAAGTTTCTACATAAAGTTCTATACCCGGTTCATAAACCAATGGTCACTTCATGTTATCTACCTATTTCATTTGTAATAGATGGCTAAACTATTACAATACGGAGCACTTACTGGTATAAGCAAAATTACCTAACAGATGGAAACACGTTTTCGAATATCAAGTTATGAGAAAACAAATTATTTTAGGGATATATTTCGGACTAATTAATTCACGTACACAGCAAAAACGGATTTAATATTTGTTTTTATTGGCTTGCATGAAATTTTTCTGCGAGCTTTGAGGTAAAAAACTGGTTTTTATGATATACTGTATTGTGGTTTGTCATGATTCAACACGGCATTATATTACATAACCTGTTCACTTATTTCGTTTTTTTAAGTTTTCTCCTTACCACAGTTTTGCTGTGGTTCACGTTGACTATGCTTGTCTGTGCGTCAGTATCAGAATGAAAAGATCACAGCCAAGCTTGATTCAATTACAAAATTAGAATGTTGTTATGAAGTTGCTTTGTATTCTTGCCATGCTATATTATTCGAATCAAAAGGAAATATGACTGCCAATTCAAACCGATTCATAAATAAATAATTCAGATGATTGAAAATCACATCCTGTTATTTGAAATTGCATCACAGTTTACCTTCCTTTATTTCGACGGTCAACATATGTTTTGTATCTTAATCAAATTGTCTTACGCATGCCATCATGATCACATGCTTACTAGTACTGCCAAAACGAGTATCAAAATTCAAGGCTGAACTGGGCAAGATTTCGTTATTATTGCGGAGGGTAACTCTCTTGTTCTCTACGAGGTCATTTATGAGTGTGTGTGTGTGGTGTGTGTGTGTGTGTGTGTGTGTAGTCAATATCGACATTTCTCTAGCATATTTTCTAATTCATTTTCTAATGTTTTTACCCTTGTAAATTGAAAGTGTGCCGCCCTGGATGGCCGAAGTGGCGAAGACCGTGTACCGACTCAACGCGTCGGTCCGAAGGGTCGAGGGTTCGAGTCCCACCTGGGGCATGGTTGTTTGTCCTTTGTCTCTCGTGTATGTGTTGTCGCGAAGGGCCTCGCGTTCTGCTGATTCCAGATCGGAGGTGCCCGCAAATGTGTTGGTGTCAAGAGTACGGTGCATTACGCGTTCCGTCGAGACGTAATGGGTAACTGATATTCGGTATTAAAGAATGATACGCATCGTGATATTATTTAACAAGAACAGGAACAGATTCCCATACAATACATACACTTCGTAAAATTAACTTACCACCATACATATCAAGAAAAATGTACCTAGTAACCTATTTGGTATTAATGAAATATGTATATCGTGATATCATTTAACAAGAAGAGGAGTTTATTCCCATACAAATCGATATCAGTCAAACTGTAGAACCCTGGTGTTTCTGTGAAAACCCTTTCTTCTTTAATCTCTTTTGTATAGCTTTCACTTTTGTCGTCATTGACTCACAGACTACGTCACGAACTGCGAGTTGTTGTTTTTTGCCATTTTTGCCATCTCGATGCATTTTACAAAGAATATAGTGACTAGAAACTTTTAAATTAAATTAATTATAATAACTAGATCAAATTGTTAACAAATATATAATTATTCTTATGTGATGTATGAGTTTGATCAGTTTTATCAAGTGTTATCTTTGAGTATTGTTCATTCCACTATTAAATAACTCAATATATTATTCTCAGCAGTAACTTTTCTTTTAATTATTTTTTGAATTTTTATTAAATATTTTCCAAGAATGTTGGGCCCAGTTCTCCATTATTATCCATATTATTCGTTATTAATATAAATTAAAAACATACACAACTAATAAAGTGTTCAAGTTTCATCGGTATTAGGTGGTATCATTTTCGACCCCACAACTCCTCTTATGTCCTAGAACTTTCAATACGCGAGCTGAGGGTTAAGTGACCACCGTACGTATCAAGGAACACGTACCTAGATACGACCTTCAACTGTCCAGTGCGCCGGGGGAGCACAACAATATCGGGTGACGCCGTCGACGACTTCATTCAGTGAATCTCATCAGTAACCAACATACCGGCAGAAAGAAGCCCTAGGGGAAAAATGAAAATATAAAAGCGGATGCGATTTTCATGGCATTATTACTTCCTACTTTTGTTAATATTTTATGATTTGTTGGTCCTGTCAAATAGTTTCCTCTTAAGTTAAATCACAACTTAATTTTCTCCTACATTTCTACTGGAAAAAAAAAGATTTCGATATTTTCAACAAAGGTTTTCTTTCTTGGGTTTTCCTTATTGCCGACATGACAATCACTGAATCCACCACTAAGTATCAAAAATTCTTAGATACGTCATGGTAGTCGGGCAGGGCTGTTTCCATCGCAGGGACGCAGTGCATTGGAAAGGGGGCGTGGTCGCGTGGCGGGATCCCGCGCGTGTCCGCAGCAGGCCGTGGGTGCCGGGGCCGCCCATTGTCGCTGCGGAGGAGACACGGAGCAAACGCCCGCGCCTAATGCTCGGCCGTGTTCGCCCTCGGGGGCCGATTGCGCCGGGGGGAGGGGGCAGGAGGAGAGTGCGAGTGATGGGGTGGGGAGAGGTTAACAAATGGACCTATGGCGGAGAGTCAATGGATGAATGTGGAATTTGGAGATTCCATAGATACGTGTACTGGATGGCAAACAAGGAAGCGGAAAAAAGTACATTAAAAAATCACACTATTTTTTTCCTTTGCTGGAAATGAGTTGTTCAGTGGAAGGCCATTGAGATTAGGTCGAAGAGCAACATGATAGAGGAGGCTGTGTTTTAGATGTGTAGGATGTTGTGACGGTGACTATGAATGTGGGAGTGATGAGGGAACGCGGGTCGAGGCTTAGCGTGACGGGGCGGAATGGAATGGGACGGAGGGAGCGGGATGGGGTGGAGCGGAATGAGACGTGATAGACACAGGAGGTTGGGACGGGGACGGGGACGGACGGAGCGGAAGGCATGGGATGGGATGGGATGGACGGGGAGTGCCAGAGGTTGCTATGGAGAGAAACGGGATATGTTGCTACGGAGAGAGAAGGGATAGGTTGGTATGGAGAGAAATGGGATAGACTGGTACGGAGAGAGATGGGATAGGTCGGTACAGAGAGAGAGGATAGGATGGGACGGAATGGGATGAGATAGGTTAGGGAGGATCAGAGAGGAATGAGATGGGATTTGTTGGGCAGGAGGGAGCGGGGACAGAGTGGAGCGAAACGAGTACATGCAGGCGGCATCGGAGCGAACCGTGGGGAGTGGATGTAGCGGCTGACAGTGGGGCGGGGCGTGGCGCTAGGACTACTGGCGGTCGCGTGGCGAGGCGGGCCGGGGAATGGACCGAGCCGGGCCGGGCAGGGCCGGGCCGCGGGCAGAGCGTGGTGGGCCGGAGGGAGCGGGGGTGGAGGGAGCGGGGCGGAAGAAACGAGGTGGAGGGAGCGAGGAGGAGCGGGCGGAGCGAGGCGAAGGTGGTGAGGCAGAGCGTGTGGGGCCAGGCGGAGCGGGCGGGGCTGTACGAGCAGGTCGGTGTAGAGCGGGCGGGGCAGAGCGAGCGGGGCGGGGCGAGACGAAGCCCATCGGTTCGGGGCGGGGTAGGTGGAGGGGAGGGAGCGGGGCAAAGCCATCGGTGCGGGGGGAGCGTGGCGGGAGAGGGAGGGGCGGGCGGGGCGGGGAGGACCGCAGGGGCTTACGTGCTCCGCGCCGCAATGCACGGCGCCCTATTTCGCGGCGCCCGCCCGCGCCGCCGCCTCCGCCTCCGGCGCTTCCGGTAAGCCGGCGGCCGTAAACGTTAAGGAATCTCATTTTACGAGTCCCAAAAACCCCGCGGGCGCCGGGGCCAGGGGCCGGGCGGCCCGGCGCGGCGCGGCGCCCGTAAAGCTGTGCTGCGCCACAGCAAGCGACGCGCCGCACAGTGTGTAATTTTGACGATCTAGGAGGAAAAAATTAATAACTCTCTTTGAAATGAATTTCTCATAGTTTTTGGAGGTCTGTTGTGTAAATAATGTCCAAATAAACAAATGTGCTCATAAAACGTAAATTTTTACAAAATATTTTGTAAAATATTTAGGAAATTTGAATACTTTAATTAGCCCTCATGACAGTATACTTTTTCAAACGCTGAATTTGTTTAACTCTATTGGACATAATATTTGAATTTTACAAAACACACTATGCAAGAAAAATAAAATGAAAGTATCCAAAAATAAAAAGCCGAAAATGAAAATATAAAAACAAAAATTAAGTGAGAGGAATGTACAACAAATATTTACAAATTATTTTGAAACACTACCTGCGTATTCTTCTGATGGTGATTCTTCTAAATATGCCGTCTCTTTTTTGCCTTATTCCTTCATTCTAATAACACGAAAAGTTCATGTTTCACTTTTTTGGGTGCAGTTATAATTTTGGCGCTTATGGTCGACTTGAATGGATCTGAGCTAATAAGCAGCCGGTGGAGCAAATTGATACTTGCGTTTGCTCTTGACGTTTTTCTAGTTCTTTTTCGCTTTATTTTCTTCTACTCTTACTTGCCATGTTCGTATTTCTGAACGATAAGAAATGTGCAAAATGCACTCAAAATCAGTTTTTTGTTGGCGTATGTGTACATACTGGCGGGTTGAAATATTGATATCCATCATCAAAGCAAGTGACAATTATGCAGGCTTTTGGAGAATGGAACTTCGAGCTTTGTTAATTGTAATTCTCCTCTTGGAAGAGGCTTCACAGAACTCCTTATCTATAGCTGCCACATATCTTTTTGTCATACTTCCTTAGTTTGATTTCAATAGCTATGGATAACTTTTCTGAGCTAGTAGTGTCTACAAAAGGTTTCAATTGTATGGTTTTAGCTTTAATCCCACAGTACCTGAAAGACTCATAAGGTCTTCTAGCTCTATTAATTTTTACATTTATTTGTGATGGACCTGGGACTGTCTTTAACATTTAATCAGGAAGGGTAAGAGTTTCTTGTAGTCAGGACGAATTATATTTCAAGAACGACTCTTTACTTCTTACGGAGTTTTGCAATCCGGTTTCAACTTTTTGACAAATACATCTAAAGTAAGACTTAATTTTGTTCAAAAATGCTTTGTGAGGTTCTATAATTCCTAATTCACGTAAGAAAACATTTAATACAGCTTCAGATCTCTTATCAATTGAATTTGTTACTCATATATCAAATAACAACCTGCGGGTAACTTGAAGACCCTTTCTCTATAAATGTGTATATAATTCAGATAAGCAGGTATAAGCAGCTAGTCTTTTCACGATTAAGAACCCAAAAGTACTAGTTTTAAAATGTATATGGCGCGAAAGGTGTATAATGGTGTATAATACACTAAAAGTCTAATTGAATTTAGAGAACGTGTAATACATTCAATATAAATTGCTCACCTTTTCCATTAACGTTTTTAGGGCCCATCAAAAATAAATACTTAAATTTTATCCACATAAAAATAATCGTAAAAGTATGTAGATTACTAATAGTAAACCCACAAATCACAGAATGAGACGAGTAGTGTATTTCTATCAAGAGAACTTTACGGACTGAAAAGGGCCATTCGGAGCTGAGCGCCGACGGAGCGGCGATGGACGTCTTTGGACATGCACCATGGGGTCCTTGTGACCTTCAAGAGAAAACTAACAGCGTTTCCACATAGTTCAGACATACTACTACACAGAAATATAACAATTTTGCTATTTCAATTCAGTCGATAATTGAATTTTTTCCAGCTAGTTGGCCAAAATTACACACTGTGCGCCGCCCGCGCACGCCTCCTCGCGCGACACGACATGGCCACCGCCCTTGTCCCACACAGGCCAGCCGCCCTCGGTCGGCTCTCGCCCTCGCCCCGCACCCCGGATTTATACTTGGGTTTTTCGTTCTTGGCACGCCAAGGCCACGGACGAAAAATGGAGGGGAAAGGCTTTCTCCAATAGGGAGCTTCCACGCCACAACACAGTAGTGACGTGGAAGACCAAGGTGACGGACGAAAAATGGAGGAGGAAGGCTTTCTGCAATGGGGAGCTATACTTGGGTTTTTCGTTCTCAGCGCACCAAGGCCACGGACGAAAAATGGAGGGGGAAGGCTTTCTTCAATAGGGAGCTTCCACGTCACAACAGTAGTGAATAGCAGCTCCCTATTGGAGAAAGCCTTCCCTTTTCGTTTTTCGTCCGTGGCCTTGGTGCGGCAAGAACGAAAAACCCAAGTATAGATACACCGCTTTTCTCATAGCACGCCTCCTCGGTCTCGGTCCCACGCCTTTTACTTTCCCGTATACACGGAGTGATATACGTAGTATAGGGAAAGTTATGTAATGCTGCGCGAAAAAATGGCCAATTTTCGGCGGAAAAAATTCGTTGCCCGACCATGATAACGAAAAAGTGGATAAAACCAGTTGCTAAATTAAGAAAAAAATCCCCTAACACGTGGTGTAGCCAGAATCCCTCTTTTGTGGGTCCTTGATATCGAAAAACCAGTTGAAAGGAAAACGTCCATCTGTCCGTCTGTGAACACTGCTAGCGCCTAAACCATACGTACGATTTCTTCCAAAATGAATATTCCCCGGTCGTTCTTTTTTTTTCTGATTTCTCGTTTCCGGTTTTGGTTTCAATGTTTGATTCCTGCTTTGTTTTTCAATGTTTCTTCGTTTCCCGGATTTATTTTCTCGTATTTTGTTCGCGTCTTTTTGAGGTTGTTAGCTATCCCCTTCTCCAGGCCCGCCTCATTGAATGAAACTAGACACTTGGGTTATAGGCGTTTTCGTATTCTGTTTCTAGGGGGCCGATTGTAGGGTTCTGTTTGTAGGAAGTAGGTTTGTGTGAGAAGTAGGTTTGTGTAAGAAGTAAGTTCCTGTAGGAAGTAGGTTTGTGTAGGAAGTAGGGTTGTGTAACAAGTAATTTTGTGTAGGAATTAGAATATAAGTTTTATTCTGTTTGCAGTGTTGTTGATTTTGTTTTAATTTCTTATGCTTAGTCAAGTTATTGTATTTTAGTATTCGATTGTTTGTCAAAAGAAAGAAAAAAATGACTAAAATAAATGGTTTAAAACAGTTTTAACATATAAACATTAGTTCCCAAATTCAAGTCATGAAATCCGTTCACTATAAGGTTTTTACAACCAGCGGTACAGTTTAAAAATATTCCCGCGTATAAAAATGATCTAAAAATTGTCCTGCGTGTGGCACATTGAATGAGATCAGCCTTTAAACACACATCCGTCACTCGCCATTTAATCATCGCCGCATTTCATCGCATCACATCGCGAGAGAGTTCAGAACGTGACTCGAAACACACACGGATGTGCGAATTGCCCACGTCCGATAATTTTCGATACACGCCACGATCGCCGACGCGCCCTGCACAGCGACCGCTTTGTAAACAACTAGGAACACCCGGTAGACGCTGTTCTGCCCTTCATCTCCCTCTTTTCCCTCCCATCTCCCTTTCTCACTGTCTCTCCCTCCCTCACCCTGTTCCTGTCTGTCTCTGCCGCTCTTTGTCCCTCTCATTCATATTTAATTGCAGATTCTGCACGTCTCTGAGCAGGTGAGTTATTTCGGGAAGCGCCGGTCCAGCAAAAATGTAAGAGAATGTTTATGAAGGTCTCATCCTATAGATTACGGTGTAAAAACGTTTCTTTGAGGCCCTCGGTCACAAAATTTTAGTTTTTAAGGCCCTGGAACGCCTCGTTATTCAACGACATAGATTGAAAATCCTGCCGAGTGTGTTGCAGATTGCATTTGACGTGAATATGTAATGAATATGTAGTAAATATGTAGTGCCACTCAGTGGAGTTACAACAGAATTGACAACACATAAACCTTCAGGATGAAAAAACACGTAGACGTGCCAACTTTCATGGAGATCGGTCCAACGGTGTCGGAATTTTGCTCTTGTATTCTTACCAACATCCTGTATATATATATATATATATATATATATATATATATATATATATATGTATATATTCAAATCGCGGGTCCTTCGCCCCGGCCGTCGCGTCGCGCGCAGCACCCGTTCGGCTGCGCTGTTAACTCGCGATGCGAGCGCGTCGGAATCCCGCGATAATTGCCTCGTCCCGGAAACATCCGGCGAAAGTAATGACATTTATTTGGTTTGTAATCAAGATCCTAATTGAATTGTTATAAATGAGTTTTCGTGTAATTTGCTGGAGGAGGATTACAGCGCGTGTGTTGGGCGTGTGTTCTCTCCCTACGCACACGCCCGCACTAGCCATTGCACAGGACCTCCGGTTGTGCGTAAATGGACACTTGGTGCTGGATGGCCGCGGTAGGTCAGACGAGACGAACTCGTTCCGACACAGGGCTGTAATTGTGACAAGTAAATAAACTGACGCCACTAGTTTTATTTTGTAGTAAAGTTTGATCTTTAAAACTCTTATTTATTGGGTGTATTTTATTAAACAATCAATAAGAGTGAGATTTTTCAGGTTCATAATTTAGTGATACGCCATTCGGTATCCAATTGTTTATGCAGGTTTTAAGGATCCAATAAGGTTAACGGCACGTGGGAACTGTTTGGTCATTTCGTTTACCACGTTTATAGATTCGTGGGTTTTCCTAAATCATGTAGTTTTTTTGTCCTAAGGAAATGACAGAAAATCACAGCCCTGGATGCACCATCAGACCCCATCTCATTCCACCCATTCCCAATACATCCAATTTCATCCCATCCTATTCCATCTCATCCCATCCCATTCCATCTCATCCCATCCCATCCCATCTCATCCCATCCCATCCCATCTCATTCCATTCCACCCCATCCCCCCCCACCCCACCCCATCCATCCCATCCTATCCCATTCCATCCATCCCATTCCATCCCAATCCATCCCACCCCATTGTATTCCATCCCATCCCATCTTATCTCATCCCATCTCATTTCATTTCATCTCATCCCATTCTGTCCTATCCCATCTGATCTCATTAAATCCTTTCGGGTACCTTTACAAAAGAAAGTACATTCTCTACACTGCGATTTTCTTAATTTTGCCTCTGACAGAAATCAGATGTTTCGCTGCCATCCAATCGGGAGCTTGCTACAGTGACGTCACTATGGTGACGTTCAAGCTCCCGATTGGATGAAAGCGTCAACAGCTGATTCCTGTCAGGGGCAAAGTGAAGAAAATCGCAGTATAGTGTGGAAGATCGAAATAGAGGATCATACATGTACATGCGCGTTTGACCACTGCTTGGAGAGACGGTGGATGCCGTCCACGAAAATGGCTCGTGTTCCTTGAACCACCGCAGCTCTGGCTTCATCATCCGAGACGACCGGTCGTCCTTTCAGAACAGATTTTAAGGGTCCAATGACATTAGAGCCACAAAAGAATAAATCGGGATTATAGGCAGGGAGGTGCATAACCTCTCGCCCTTCTCAGCCTTTGTGTGCCGCAGATTTTGTGCTCGAGGGACCAAACAGGCAACAGTGGAGTGACCGTGTTTTCGCTCGTGTTTCAGTTTACGCATATTGCGTATATTACGCATATCACGTGGATTGAGGCGTCACAACGTTTGTCGGACAGGGTGACGCAGTACGAACGGGTTTCATTTGATCACGCTAAGTAATAAGCTACTCAAACAAACAGCACGGCCGTTATGGAGCGTGCGAAGGCCGTCACACGTCTAACGGGTTCGTGTGTGTGTGTGTATCTTGGGGTCGAGGGACAAAAGCGACCGCGTGAGGCGGGCAATGTATTCGACGCAGCGCGGGCTGTTGTGGTGGCATTGACAAGGACGTTTGTGGTCGGTGGTTGTGACAGCTTCGGCGGCCGTGCCGAGTGAGGCGGCCTCGACAGTCTGTGAGCGGCGGTGGTAATTGTGGCTGCGGACGTGGTTTCGCAAACGAGGAGTCGCTGTGGTGTTGAGGGCGGGGGGCGGGGCACTCTTGTCACAAGAGACTTTTGAGGAATATCGTTCACTGCAGAATGAGTGAAACAGAACCGACAAAATTACCCAGATTCGTAGATTGGAAGTATATTAGTTAAAATAAAATTATGGTAGGCGTAAATTGGGCAGCTCGAGTCCATGACTTCTTGGCTATCCGGGTGGCATGATTTGAATTTGCACTAAACGTGTGAATGAAGCTTCTTTAGAGTTTGCCTCACTTTGGTAACAAGCAGATTCTCTCACTTAAAATATTAATTTTGAGAAAAAAAATATCTCCAAAATTACAATCATTGAAATAAGTATATGTTTATAATCAGACAATTCATATGTAACCTTTGCCTAATCTATATTTATGTTTACAAAGCGGAAAAATTCTGCTCCAAACTCATTTATATTTCAATAAACCTTGACAAACAACACAAATATGCATGTTCTCATAAGTGCAGCGTCTCAAAAGATCGGGATTTTTTTCGAGACGAGTTATCAGCTGACCCTTTTTTGATAAATGATGTCAAGAGTCCACGAATTTTCGGGAATATTGCCTATTTTTCAATCTTCATAACGAAATCGTTTGATGCGATGATAAAATAGCGTTGAAACCAAGAAGCCTCAGGAGAATTGAGGAAAATGCAATGCGGGGGAAGATCTGGATTGCGCGCGTGGAAATTCGTGAGACTAAGCGAAATTCCTCTACCCATTGTGAAGCCGCCTTCACGGATTTAAACTTTGGCTCTTTGGACGATTGATCTCAGAGTTCTGATAGGGGCTCTGTGAGATATACTATACAAGGGAACTGTTGGCGGAATGAAAACGTACTTTTTATTCGGCAGGGATACAAGACTGAAACATCTTCGGAACACGGTCAAAAGAGCTTAGTTTGAGGACATTGTTAGTTTTTCACACGGAACTTACAACAAAATTATTATTTGCCTGAAGACAAATTGCTGAAACAGGGATTTTTTTCGCGTATTTCCGAGCTTCAAATTATTTAGTACCTTACATTCGAAATTATATTTGAAAACGTTGGAGAAATAGAAATGAAATTAATACATTTCATAATTGTGAACACAAATAGTGTGTCTCTAATTTTATATTAGAATTGGAATAATGATTTTTTGTTTTCAGGATACTCTGTATATATTAGTGATTTCAAAAATGACCTCTCCAGTAAGTAAATTTAACTGAAGATTTCATCATGAAAATGTAAATTTACATATTATTTAATGAACAGAAGTATTTTTTCTAAACTAACTGAAATGGAGTTACCATCATTAAACTTCAAATGCTGATGTATGAGTGAACAGCTATCGTATTTTTGTTATTAGTTTATGTAATGAACACTGCGTTTATTTGTGAATCAGAGATGGCTTCACTTGACAAAGATAACTCTACGAATAAGTTTATTTGTAGGTATAAAGTGCTTTTTTGTTTGTTTGTAATTTTCAAGATACATCAAAGTTATATTACAACATGAAACGTTACAGAAGTGTATACAAATGCATACATTCATGCTAGTAGTTATTTCATTCTGAGAAAATGAAAAGCATAGTCGGAACAATTTTCGGTACATACGAATATCAAATGTCATCGGGTCACATATTAGTTGCGATGGTATTAATTCAAGGGTATTAGAATGAAAGCATTGTAATAATATAATACATATTAATCATATCAATATTATATTGATATGATAAAATCATATTAATATTATATTAGCCCTTTGGAATACTTGAATACTATAATCAATTATATTGATACAATTATTCTAATATTATAATTACTTATTTCAATATTTTAATCATAATATAGCTCAAAATTCCCATCCGATTTTGTGGCTGGGAGTAAAACGACTTTGATTTCATCGTGTATTTAATCATTAACACCTTGAACAAATACTATAGAAACTTTTAATGAATGTTTTCCGCAGACACTACGAGTAGAATATTGAAACAAGGCAACCCTAAAAGAATGAATGTTTGAAATTAAATATTGTCTCTGTTCTACACGTTTAGTACAAGGTACATTTTTTCTATCAATATAGTTGTTAATTAACCCGGGTGTGGTAATGCGGGGATCTGTGGGACCCCCACGATCCTTTCTTCCCGCTTCTTGTATTTCCCACGTTGACTACTCTGACCATTGCTTCAGTATCTTTCTGTTTTTGTATCATGACATTTAGTGTGTTCTCAGTTTGCCAATTTCGTGAGTTTTATCCATGAAACCAGCTGTTCTTTTGTTTGGGGTGCCCAGGGACCCCCACGTTACCTTCTACGTTAGCTAAGATCTCTTCAGTCTCGTACATTCTATTAGTTTGGCAACGTATTGCATGCTGTATTTTTACGTTAGGATTCCCCTGTAAAGTTAATACTGAAGTACTACAACATTTAGGTCACTTTATATGTTAAGAAATGAGTTGAAGAATACGCCAACTTTTGCTGAAAGCGGGAACAGAATATTGTTACTCACTGCCCTGCAAATAGCAGTCTGCACGCAATTCCAAAAGACCAGAATAATGTTTTCTTTTTTATTCATTTGGATATGATTGAGAGAATTACAGAATCCACCAATATCAAAATTTAAATGGATTTATAGAGGAATAAAAATGATTGCAGCACCTATAAGACTGACAAAGCGTAAATGAAGGTAGTAATTGGGCTACGTATTTTGGCTGGATCTGTGAAATCAGGGCATCAAAATCTTGCTAAATTGTGGAATGTGGATACTATGGGTATTGAAATTTTCCATTGTACTTTGAATTCGAAAAGATTTCAATTTGTGCTACGAAACATGGGCTTGGATGTGGCAAAATGCGCAGACCGGTAGAAAAGTTAACTCCAAATATTAGATGCTTTCCTAATGAATTTTCAGGCTTCTTTAGCAACTAAATTTTTAATAAATTGTTTGATTACACGCAAAGAATTGTTAATAATAGAAGAATAATATTATATTAATTTGTTTTTCAATAATTTAGCATACATCATGAAAATAATGTGGAGGTCTAGAGACACCCCACGTTACCACTTTTGTTTCAAAAAGTCACGTTACCACTACAGGGTTATAAGGAGTTTAAATGTTCAAAATTAGGTGTAGTCGTATTAAAAACGAAACCTATTAGTAAATAAATCTTCAATTATTATTAAAATTATTCAGATTTTGGAATGAAAGTCACGTAAACATGTGGGATTCTCTTTAATCTCTTACGCTGTATTATTTGTATTGTTATTTGTATTATTTAAATGCGACGAAAATTCTGGAGAATTTATTACGAAAAAGTTTTTCAGATTACTGACTAATTAGGTTTTATGATGTGTTATTCACCGTAGAATATATTTTTCTCATTTTTTTTCCTCATACGATATCGTGTCCATAAACACACTATTTTCTTGAACGCACAAAACCTTTCGTATCCAAAACTGAACTTGTTCTCTTGTAAATCCAATTAGTGCATTAACACGGCACCAGTGGTTCATAACGTACCACTTACAAACTGCTGCACTCACTGCAAGACACTCCAGCTCTTCCACCACTTTCGCAAACATTTAACGTTTCGTGAATTAAACACGAGGAAGCCGTAGAAAGGCGTTTTAACGGCAGAAACAAGTGCAAAGCCTCATTCAGCGCCCGCGGAGCAGTGCGCGTTGCGCCCGCAATCTCCCCTCGCCCTCGCCTTCTCCCTCGCCCTGTCCCTACCCTTACCCTCTCCCTCCCCTTACCCTCTCCCACGCCCTTTCCCTCACACCCTCGCTCTCGCCATCGCTCTCGCCCTCGCCCTCGCACTCGCTCTCACCCTCTTCCTCACCCACCCCCACGCCCTGGCCCTCGCCTTCTCCTCACCCTCCCCTCGCCCTTCCCTCGCTCTCGCCCTCCCCTCACCCTCCCCCCACCCACCCCCCGCACTCGCCCTCGCTCTCGCTCTCGCCTTCTCCCTCACCCTCGCTCGTGTCCTTGCCCTCGCCCTGGCCATCGCCTGGCCCTCGCCTGGCCCTCGCCATCTCCCTCTCTCTTGCCCTCGCTCTCGCTTTCGCTCTTGCCCTCCCCCTCTCCCGCCCCTCCCCCTCCCCTCGCTCTCGCCCTCGCCCTCGCTCTCTCTCAGCCATGCCCTCGTCCTTGCTCTCTCCCTCGCCCTCTCCCTCTTCCTCGCTCTCTCCCTCGCACTCGCCCTGGCTCTCGCCGTGGCCCTCGCCCTCGCCCTCATCCTTGCCCTCGCACCCTCCCTCGCCCTCTCCTTCTTTCTCTCTCTCTCTCTCGCCATCTTCCTCGCCCTCGCCGTCACCCGCGCCCTCGCTTTTACTCGCGCCCGAGGATAACAGATGACCTTCTTAATTCCTCCTCAGGGACTTCGCGCCCAACCACGCGCTACAGCGTTGGTTGCTGGGGGTGGAAACACAACTTGCAACTCGCCGCCATTGCCAAAGCATTATATGAACACTTCCTTTTTTTTAAGAAAAAGTAACGAAACCTTTGGAACTTAGCTGCATATGCCCAGTCAGCTTCGGCGCGGACCAATTACCATTCCGTTTGCTTTACACCGGCCTCTCCTTCCGTCTTAACCACAGGCATACAGCAGCTAAACAGGACCAACCATCGTTTGCTCGTTTACAAAATGCTCAAATATATCTACCGTTGGTGTTTTGGAGCGCTCTAGTGGTATACGTTAGAAAAATAACAATGGTTTTAGCACTAAAAGTTGCAAATTATTGCTACCAGAAAGCCTCAACAATGACTTTGCTTGCACAGACGCGATTACAATAGGTGAGAGCTATGCTCACAAATAATCTTGGCCATTGAAGGGTTAATTCCGCCCAACCACGCACTAGAGCGCCGTGAAGGGCTGGAGTTTTTTTTGTTTTTTTAAAGAAAATGTAGGAAAACTATTTGACCTTAGCTGCGTATGCCCCGTCAGCTTCGTCTCGGGTCAATTACTCTGGAGAGGCAGGAATTTATTCATTATTCTGGATACATTTTATTGCTGCAGCCGGTTAGGCTTGTGCAGCGGGAAGCGGGCCTATCTCAAACAAACTAGTTAAAAACTATCTTACATGCTAGCTATAGGCCAGCAACTTTGAAAGCTCCCTTCGAGTGCGCATGCGCGAGGAGGGGTGACTCCCACCAACACTTCCCCTGAAAATATCGCTCTCTCACTCGCTCTGCGCGCCAGGCGGCGTGGCCGGTCGAGGGGAGAGGGTCTGAACGCATAGACAGTCTGCTTTGTTCGTGGGCCCAACGTGCAGCAGTAAAAGCGTCAGCCATCCTAATCAAAACAGTTTCAGCTGTCTGTGCACAAACGCTGACTCTTAATGTATTAAAATTGAGTAAAAGAAACATATGTATAGGAAGCATCGCCCCTGGTCCTCTGTCCTGTCCCTTTCGTCTTCGAGTGCTGTGCAGCGTGGCGTGTCTTAGCGTAGGCCTAATTTCAAGTGAAGTTCACAGGCGTAATATTGTGTGTATTTGTTTCTAACACTAGGACAACCGTTTGCAGGTAATCTGAACATCAAGCTCCCTCTTTAGCATACCGATCTCAATTCCATCGATTTAGTTTGGAGTTCCATTAGGAATCATGTTACGAAAGAAAGCATCGGTACCCGTCTATGTGTTTAAGAAAATGTATGCCGAATATTATTTTCTAAATATTGCCCAAACCAATGGAAGAAGTGTTGTGAACACGTATAGAAAATCGAAGAAGAATATATGAAAACAGACATGTTGACGAAAGCAAAAGTGGACAAAATTATCGTTTCTTTGCGGAGCAGTTCCTCTCAGGACGACAATGACGTCACACAGCGAAGGCTGCAGTGACATTGATGACTTACAGCTCCTCCTTGCTGGGGGAGGGCGACGAATCGCGTGCGCGCAGTAGGTCAGATATTCTGCCACTGTAACAGCGGTGGGAGAAACCCGCGAAAGTAAGCACCTCCCAAAAGGGAGATTTCAAACTTGTCCCCCTATAACTACTACAGTTGCCGCTTTGGGTTTTGGCTATTTAAATAAAGTTTTATTAATAAGTTTCTAAAACGTTCTTTGAAAATGTTGTTGTCTTCTTTGTTTTCTTTTTCTTTTCATTCACTCTCACATTCACTCTTAAACTATATTTACAAACCTCATTCATACACACTGCAGTGCAATATGTACTAAATACAACACTTTTATTCGCCACGGCGCCGACTTCGCTCAAGCGTCCGTGGCGCCGCGACGTCTTCAGCAAGCTGATGGCGGTTCCGTGCGCTGATTGCAGCGGCAGTATTGGCGGTGGTTGAAGCGGGAATTGCATCGATGGAGATGGCTATGTCAACGACACTGAAAATAAATCTTGCACTACCGAACACAATTTTTGATGTGTGTAATAATTCGTATAAGTTTCAAGAATATAATAATTATAGAATTGGAAGGCAATTAGCATTTGATTGTATTTTTCAATTATCCTTGAATCTCTAGCTGTTTGTCATAATTAGACATCGGATGTTTTGGCACTAAAAATTGCCTTTTAGGCACCTAAAAAGGCACTGAAAATGTCAAGAATAAGAAGAGAAAAAAGGCACTGTCATAAATTACATTCACACTAAAATTAAAAATTATTTGCAAGACTCCATACATATTTACAACACTTCTACATTTTATTCTTACTAGTTTCCATTGCAATATATTACAAGTAACTTTTCAAGGATCGCAATTTCAAATCTGCAACGATTGGAAGACAAAATCATTTTCAATACAGCGAAGGATTTCTGAACATCTACTGATGTGTTTGGCATATGTTTTAGAAGTCCAAAAAATTAGCTACATTAAAACCTGAATTTACATTTATTTCCCCTCAAAAGGTGTCCTGGGTTCGCACGTTCCTATCCACGCTTCTACTCATGCTCCTACCCACGTTCCTGTCCACGCTCCTACCCACGCTCCTACCCATGTTCCTATCCATTTCCCTACCCACCTTCCCACACACTCTCGTACTCACTCTTCTACTCACATTCCTACCCACACCGCTCCTATCCACGCTCCCACTCCTACTCCCACTTCCTGGTCGTCCATAATCCTGCTTTCCGTATTCCCACCCACTGTTGTTCCCGTCCCTTGGCCGTCATTCCCCTCCCCTAAATACTTCACCCTATCAGGTGCGCTAGCGAATTAAGGCTCCTTCATATCCCAATTTTCCTCTCGGATTTTTCTTTTCACTCTAAATGTATGCTATTGCAGATGGTCACTAACACGTCACACACACGCAAATTATTTATTTTTATTTTCCTCTGTTCACTGTGTAAATGTTGCGACAATCGTTCACATGTATGTCAGTAGTCATGTGCTTGAATATGCATAGGGCACAAGAATGGCGTTACTACGAAACATAAATTTCTGACTTCCCTGCATCAAATTATTAGCTAAAACAAATTTCCATAGGCGTAAGTGTTTTGGAGACTTTTAGTTCTTGAGAAAACAAGGACATGATTGAGACTTGATACTTGACCTGTAGGTGTGGTAACAGTGGTTTTACAAAATTGTATCTCTTACAATTCTGTATAATACCTGAATAAATCTGTTTGGTGTACTGAAATATGACACTGAAAACAGTATCACAGTCTCAATATATTACTAAAAATTAAAACTGACATACTGTGCTCTTAAATTAATTTAAATATTGCCAATAATTAAAAATGGATTACGAGCGAAAGGGAAAGATTTGTTTTCGAAATGAATTTGTTTAAAAACTATTTTCATTATAGCTGTCAATGGAATTAATGAATCATTAAACAAATGAAATGGGCAATACATAATTTAATAAATCGTGAATAATAATAGAAATGGTAAATCAGCTAAAAGGACTGTTATTGAAGTTATGTACTTGTTAATCAAATGAAATGGATATTCATATGCATAGAAAATTAATGTAGATGTTTGCCTCATTTTTATGTTCTGGTGAGACTTAAAAAGAAATCAGAATTTATAAAAACAGAAAAAACATTCTTGCCGGATTCATCATGTATAAAGAATAAAGGTTATTTGAACAAGAGTCCGGAAAAATGTAGTTGCGCTTTTAGTTCAAGCGTGTATTTTTCCCTCGGAGTGCCGTGAAATCGATGACGAAAAAAAGTGCGTTCGACAACTCTTGATTGACCAACTTTTTTCCTCGACCGCACAATTCGCTGCTCTTCAGGCAGGACACACTAGGCTACCCCAGGCATGTTTCATGGTTCTCCTGTCAATAGCGTAACTATCGCCGGTCCAGCGGATGCAGTGCGGTGGGGCCCCCGACAACAAGAGGCCCCCATTTGAGGTCTTTTTTTGCTTGTTCATTACAGTTGACAACAACCGGATGTGTGTTCCGTACTTTTACTTTTCTTGACAATTCCCGTGACAGTTGCAATCATTCGATCACAGAGCGATCATTCTCGAAACTGAAGATGATCGAAAATTACCTTCGAAACTCGATGGGACAAGAGAGGTTGGTGGACTTGAGTATTTTGTCCATAGAGAGCAAGGTAAACAACTCCTTGAAAGCGAATCTGGACGAAATTATCGATGTGTTCGTTAAAACGAAAGTCCGGAGGGTTAGATTCTAAATATGTTATCCTTAAAGTGTAAATAGATAGTCCTTAAACTGGAATTGAAAATCGTTCGAAACAATCAAATGAAAACAGTGTCTAAATTGTTTTTTCTTGTAAGCTGGGGCCACCCGACCGAACATGCATCGCGGCCCCGACAGGGATTATTATGCCACTGCCTCCTCTCACATAGTTGGCTGCTTCTCACGCACAGACGTGTACAGATAATCACAGCAACACTGCTGTGGACCCATCTGACGCTCCTGTATTGGGAGAGTCAGATTACTCCATCCATTGTATAGTGCTCAGTGTGTAGCGTACAACAAGCCACTGTACAATAATGACTACATCCTGATCCATATTCTTCTACTTTTTTTCTCTCAACTTTTAGTACATTTCCTATTATTTAAATTGTATTATGCATTCAGTTATTGCACCAGAAATCTCGTGGTGATTCATATTAATATAATGAACATCAAGAGATAATTAACCACCAAAAAGTTGTATATTTTAAGAATAAATGAAAAGGATGCAAGATCCAAAATAAGTTGTAAGGACATTCATCTTATCTTCAGTGGTTTTAAAATACTCAAGTAACGTGAAGAACATTATATATGCTGAGGATTCAATAAATGTCCCGACAACTAGTTCTGGTGTTTGTAAGATTTTGATTTATTATTGAAACGTACTGTTTAACTGAAATAGCGTTCATTTGCATGCACTCGTGCACTCTCCTTGCTTTTCATCGCACATGTTGCCACCTCCATCCTCCGCCGCGACTGCGTTCTTAGATTGTAAGAGAAAATTATAGTCCCAGGAACAGAATACATTTTGGAAACATGATATTTGATGGTCCATTTTTAAGGTTTGAGCAGCCGCTAAGTACATTGATTATATTATAAGCGAATTACTAAGAATATTCAAATATCATTCTACATTCGTTGAATGTCATATAAATGAGGGACACATTCCGTACACCGTTGATGTATTAATACCATATCCCGAGTAAAAGGATCTGCAATTATACGACTTACGAACGTCAAAATACTGTTACTTATTCACATCTTATTACACTAGCGTAAAGTGAACGGCTACTCAGATCGGTAGTTTTTCGTGGATTCTCCGATCAACACCAGGCGAATGCCGGGCAGTACCCTAACAAACGGGCCACGGACCGCGCGCGATCTTTCCTTCCTCTTCCTTGTCCTAGCGTCACGTCGTACTTACCCACACACACACTAACATGCACTACATTACCATAAAAGCCGTGAGACCGCTCGGGGGCTTAGAGCTTGTCCCGGCTGGGGCGGTACCCCGCTGGTGGGAGATACCTGGTTGAGGGATAAACACGCTCGTTGACGTGTAAATCAACGCCACATTTCGTCACCCAGTGGAGGATTGATTGACTGTTCGTGATTTCGGGCGCGTCAACTACAGAGATCATTAGTCCTGTTAGTGCAAGTGTAGTGCGTGTTTTTCCTCGGGAGGTGGCGGTTATCTTTTCCCAACTGGATAGCGAGATCCGATGCCGACCTACCGTCGACTAGCGGGGATTTCCATCAACTAGGTATCTCCCACAAGCGGGGCACCGTCCCGGCTGGGACAAGCTGTAAGCTTCCGACAGATCTCCCGACATGTGTAGTATTGTAGTGCATGTTGGTGTGTGTGTGTAAGGGGTGAGGATGGGATAAGGAAGAGGAAAGGAAGATTGCGCGCGTTCCATGTCCCATACCGATCAGAACAGCCCGCCGCTAGAATTCTCCCCAGACAGCGACTGAGTTAGACGTAGCTGACAAGCTAAGAAAAAATATTCTGCCGCCATCGGGACTCAAAGCGAGGACCTCCCGGTCAGAGGGACTGCAGTGACATCAGTTGATGCTCTGAGCCACCTCTCCCGGTCCAGCGGAGAAAGATCACCGCCAGCTCCCAAGATAAAGCATGTACTACACTTTCGGGACTAATGACCGTGGTCCTTGAAGCGCTCGGAAAACCAACCAATCCGTCACAACTTAAGAATGCAAACCCGATCCTGTTCTTCAGAGGGAAACCGAAGCGCCTACTATCCGGAGCGCGTGTTCCCGAACATTTTCAACCTCATCCCCCACCCGCGGCGCCGCATCGCACGTTTTAGCCCCTGCTGCTTTCCCCCTCCACCCCCCCCCACTGCCTGAGGCGCCGCGCGCGCGTCTGTTGTTTTTCGGCGCCCACGCAGCGCCGCCGCCGCGCGCGCCCTCTGGCGGTACATCTCCAGTTGCCGCACTGTGGTGCCAAATACCGAAAACGTGGCGAAAAGTTAGTTAGTTAATGCCGTATTTTACGTGGCGAGACTCGGGCCATCTGGCCCACTCTTCCGTCTGACCACGCAAATTTCGCTACGCTCCTTTCACCACCTATCGGAGCAAGACGGTATTATATCGGGAGACGAAACAGGCGATTTTGAATTTAGCTCAGAGGCTTCATTGAGGATCTTTTAACTGCAGTGAATCTACTACATGGGACAGTCGGCTTTACTTCCCCTCCGAAGGAAGGCGTACGAAGGATTTTTTCGCCCTTAAAAAACCACGGCTTCGATCGGGTTTGAACTCGCAATCTTGGGTACAACAATCTGATACGCCGTTATACCATCCGAATCCGCAAAAGTCCCCCCCCAAAAAGTTGTACATAGGGACGTTTTAAGTCCCTCAATACTTAGGTTGGTAGTCCCTCAATACTTAGGTTGGTAGCTGCCGCCTTCAAAATAAGCGTTTACAACAGTCAGTATAAGCAACTGACTGCTTTAACCTCCCATATCCTTTCGTGAATGGCGAGTCGCATACCGCCATATTGAGACGCTTCAGGTATTTTAAATTCGACCGCGCAGAGTATTTCTTATTTTTTACTAGTTTGGCATACATTCAAATGGAAAATGCTGTTGAAAGTAAGTATATTCATTGTTATTGTATAATTAAAACAATTAAAATAAGCTTGGATATTGTCGATTTTCAAATGCCGTGATGCAAAAGTAGAAAGTCCCACGATATCCCACCATCAAAGGACTTGTTCTTATGACCAAAATAATTGTTGAACATAGTTGAAGCCCGTTCGTGTCCGTTTTGTATTGTTCATTTTTTACGCAATAGTTTTTCCTTTCAGGAGCCATTAAAAATTTCCTTAGATTTCGTTCTTCAAATAATTGTTTGTTGAACAACATTGTTATTATGTTGATTTTTCATTTACTGATAATAATAAAAATATTTGTTGGCCATTTTTATTAACAATATTTCTTTATTAATGAACATATATGTGAATAAATAAATAAAAATAAACGAATAGAAAAATTATTAAATGAAGTAAGCGATCCTAAAAACATTATTATATGTAAGTTTTCAAAAATAAACATCAATTTTCATTTATTGAACACATTTGTCAATTTCATATCCACCATATTGGATCCGCCATTTTGTTTTTTGAAAAAAATAACGTCAAATTTGAATTCCCCGACACCAATGTTTCTGATAAATCAGATTTTGGACTTTTCGCCACGTTTTTGGCACTTGGCTCCACTGTGCGCCGGCGCCTCGCGAGGTGGAGCGGGGGAAGGGGGCGTTTCCTCGATATCCCCCTCCCGATAAAAAAAAGAAGTTCTAAAAATAAGGCGAGTTTGCAACCCAAGAAGGGGGAATGTTTGATGTCGTACCGAAAGGGAGCGCCCTAGATGGAAATTGTGTAAATTAAAGGGCAATATTTGGAGTTTGAGAGGTTGAAAGTGGCTCGAAGGAGTTTTGGAAGTTGGAAACATTGCACTTAACGAAAGGGTTTGGTAAATAACACGTTAATTTTGGGGATCAAGATAGAGATTAAGTGAAATTTGTTTTGTTAAAATGGAATGAAATGTGTTTAGATTTTTTTGTTTAACTTTAAATATTTTCTATTCAGTATTGAAACTATATTTTTATCTGTTAAGAAATGTTAATTTCGTCTCAGAAGACTTGGAGGGCCGACTTTCATTTCCATTATCAATTTTTTTCTGCTTTGGAAGTAGGTAAGGATTTTAAGTTGGTGCTCGTCTCGATGTATAACAGAAAGAATATGTAGTTTCTTAATTAAAATAAATATAAGACTTTAAAAATTGTTACAATTTAGTTCCATCGAGTACGTTGTTATTAATTTGTTGAACATGTCAATTGGGGTTCAAAAATAACACAAAATGTAACGTATGAATAGTAAACTTTTTCCCGTCACGTTTTTGTTAAAACAAAATAGACAAACACCAAGGGTAAACCATGTTGACTGTAAACATGCACTGTTGGCAATACTTTATTGAAAGAACGAGTCTAGTCTTTCAATATTATTTTCATGGGAAGGTAATCCGATTTGATTTCGTCTTAAAGTTTTAAATTCATTCTGGACTCGCTAAAAAAAACTAGAATGCAATTATTCTTTAGTGAAAACATTGACATTACTGAATTTTCTCGTTCTCAGGATAAATACAATACGATTCATTTCAATGTCGACGAACTTTTTTCTTCAACATTTCTTTCAAATATTATTGGACCTAACATATTTTACGCAGTCGTGTGGTATATTTGTAGTTATGAAATGAGTCGTTGGATTTTGTAATCAACGTTTTATTTTGTAATCGGTAAATAAAATGGACGAGTTTGTAATCTGCAAAGATGTGAGCTTTATCAGGGATGAAAACATGTTTTAGGTCTATGTTTTGAGACTTGCCGACATTATTAATATAACTGTTGGTGACATATCTACATCACCAACAGTTATACTAATAGTTATACTAATATATTATGTCTTTCATGGCTCATTTCAATAATGATTTGCAAAAGATCGCATATAGTTCTAGTAGAAATTCTTTCTCAATTTCGTACCTACGTTTGAATCTGTTATTACGAAAATGCAGTCAATACGCATCGCTAGGATTTGGAGTATTGAGGGTTTTCGTGTTCATATTTCCTTAATAAATTGTTTGCCGAACCTGCCATGCCACGAGACACTCTTTGAAGAGCAAACTTATTACTCGATTCACGTGCTGGAAAGCAGTATTTCCCGTTCGTGCAGGGAATGCCGAGGGGTCGGGGCAGGTGCGACCCTTGCAGTTGACGGAGGGCGCGAGCGATCGGTCCCCTTTAACGCGCCTCTTGGCGGGGGAGGGGGCGGCGCACGGGTCTTGAAAGCTACGCACTAAATGGCGGCGATTCCCCGGCCGGCAATCCAAACTTGCGTCGTTATTGAAAGTGATGCTCCGTTGCAGGAGGCGCCGGCCGCCTCGGCCCGCCCCTTCGCCCTCGCCCCCGCCCCACGACGCCGCCCCCGACGCCGCCCCCGACGCCGCCACCGACACCGCCCCCTCGACGCCGCCCCCGACGCCGCCCCCGACGCCGCCCCCGACGCCGCCCTGACGCCGCCCCCGACGTCTACAACCCATCGCCCGCTCTCTATCCACGTCCTGGCCCCCGCCCCCGCCACTTCCCCAGTCCCCGCCAGCCCTTGCTGTCCCCGCCGCCTCCCCGCCAAAGCCCATCGCCCGCTCGCTACCCCCACCTCCGCCTCCGACATCCCCCGTTCGCTTTAGGCCATGGCCCCCCCCATCTCCAAGGCCTACCGCCCGCTCGCTTCCCACGTCTACGTCCCTGCCGCCGACACCCCCCGTCCCCCTCTCCGGCATCAGGCATATCTGTCGCCTCGCCAAATCCAACCCCACACTCCCCACACTGATCTTCGTCCTCTCCTCCATCGCTACCTCCGCCATCGCCGGGGCCCCACCCCACCACCCCATTCCGCCCCCTCCCCTGACAGAGGTCCCGCTCCAAGGGTCGCTGCCCCCGCCCTCGCCCCGCGACTCTATTCCCTCCCCGCCGTGGCCCACCACCCGCACGCTAACCCTGCCTTCGTCCCCTCCGCCGTCACAGCGCCTGCTCCCTCCCTCACCAAGGCTCATCTCGCCACCCCTGCCTTGGCCCCCTCCTCCAACACAGCCCCGCCTTCGCAACATCCTCCGCTATCTCTCCAGTCGCTGCCGCCCCTTCCCCTGTTGTCTCCGTCCACGCCTAATTCCCTTCGGCCTCATGCTACCCCGTCCGGTCACTGCCGCCTCCGTCTGTCACGTGTCCTCCCTATGTCGTCGTCCCATCCTGAATCCCCCGCAGTCGCCTTAGATCCTGTTGGCGTCGCCGCCGCCGCCGTCGTCTGCTCCAGCCCCATCTCCTATCCGTCAGCCCTTGTCGTTGCTGTCGCCTCCGCCCTCGCTGCAGACCTGCCGCTCTCAGCCCGCCCCTTGGACCCCACCGCCGCCTCCATCGATGTTGTATCTCTGTACCGCGGTGCGTTCCCAGGTATCCTTCCACCAAATGAAGCTCCACCCACTGCCCTCGCCGCTCCACTGCCTCCCCTCAAACCACCCCTCAAACCATTCCCCAAACCACCTCAAACATTTTACTCAATTCCTCAAACCACCTCCAACCCCCCCTTCAGACCACCCCCAAAACATCCTTCAAACCACCCCCAATCCACCATCCAAGCCACCCCCCAATCTACCCTCCAAATCACCCCCAAAACCACCCCCAAACCACGCTCGAACCCCTCCCGAATCTTCCGCCTGGCACTTCTTTATTTGCCTCTGCCGACCCTGCTTTATCCGTCGCCCCAATGGCGGCAACTTTTTTGCCCCCTCATCTACCACACGCCCCGTTTTACCTCTCCTTCTCCCTCTTTCCTCTCAGCATATCTCATCTTTCATTCGTTCTTTTGTTTCTTCTCTTCTACCTCCACTCTCGTATCCCGTTTCTACTCCCGCTTCCTTGATCCCCCTTTTCTCATCGCCTTTTTTTTCCACTCTCCCCCTCTTTCGTTTTCGCTCTTCCTCACGTTTAATGACTTTGCTTCCTTTTCTCTCATTCTATAGTATCTTTCTTTTCTTCTTGTTTCTCCTCCCCTTTCCCTATCTGTATTTGCTTCCTTCTCCACCGTCTCTCCTGCCTGCCGGATTGCATACCTCGTGCCCCGCACCTCGACCGTCGCCTTCGCCCCAGCCTCGGCCGCCGCCTCCGGCTTCACCTCTGCCCCTCCTTGCACTCCCCTTCCTAGTTGTCGCAACTTGGGGTCCTCGGGCGCGCGACGTCGGCCGGGCGGCTGCTCCCTGTCGCGTTCAGCCCCAGCGCGCCCGCGCCGCGCCGCAGCGCCCGCAGCGCCGCCTGCCCCGCACGACCTCCACCACCACGATCCCGCTCCCGTCCACCGTTCCCGTCTCCCGTTCACGCCCCCGTCCTCATCTAGTCACGTTCCCGCCGCCGACCCCGCCTCCATCCCCGTCCCCGCCTCCGTCCCCGCCTCCGTCCCCGCCTCCGTCCCCGCCTCCGTCCCCGCCTCCGTCCCCGCCTCCGTCCCCGCCTCCGTCCCCGCCTCCGTCCCCGCCTCCGTCCCCGCCTCCGTCCCCGCCTCCGTCCCCGCCTCCGCCCCCGCCTTCGCCCCCGCCACCGTCCCCGCCTCTGTCCCCACCTCCGTCCCCACCTCTATGCCCGCCTCCGTCCCCACCTTCGACCCCCTTCGTTCGCCTCCGTCCCCACCTCCTCCCCCGCCTCCGTCATCGCCTGCGTCCCCGCCTCCGTCCGTGCCTCTGTACCCGCCTCCGTCCCCGCTTCCGTCCCCGCCCCCGCCTCCGCCCCGCCTCCGCCCTGCCTCTGCCCCCGCCTCCGACCCCGCCTCCGTCCCCGCCCCCGCCTCCGCCCCGCCTCTGTACCCGCCTCCGCCCCCGCCTCTGTTCCCGCCTCCGTCCCCGCCCCCGCCTCCGTCCCCACCTCCGCCACCCTTCGTTCGCCTCCGTCCCCACCTCCTTCCACGCCTCCGTCCCCGCCTTCGTCCCCGCCTCCGTCCGTGCCTCTGTCCCCGCCTCCGTCCCCGCCTCCTTCCACGCCTCCGTACCCGCCCCCCGTCCCCGCCTCCGTCCCTGCCCCCGTCCCCGCCCCATTCCCACCCCGTCCCTGTCCCCATGATCTTCGACCACGCTGAAGCTCGCCACTTCACCCAGCGGGTACCCTGTTATCACCAAAAGAGAGGGGGACAGGGATTCTTTCTCAGGAATGGGTTCCGGGTCTGATCATACATACAATGGAAATTGACAATGGTTTATTACAAAAAAAGAACCATGATCATTACAAGCAACTGGATTTAACATACACTTACTGCCCTGTGATCTGTATTCCCTACACCAATCTCTTGTAAATTACATCATTCAATGGTTTGCTACTGTTCGCGCCACATTCCCCTCCCCTGACATCTATTCTCTGATTACCCTGGTTACTGAATATCAGGTACTTATGCTGTATGCCTCTTGTAGCTCTGACGCGTGACTCCACCTCGGCGCTATCCTCGGGATTGCTCGGGTCTGCTCGGTCGCCCGCGTCGCCGCCGTGTCGCCACCGCGCCCGCCGCCTTCTCCAGCAATGCTCGCGAGCACGCCACGCCGTTTCCCAAATCTTCGTTCTTCACAGTACTGGCAGACGAAATTCATTCGGCGTGCTCGAACACTCGTGTCTCTCACGCAACGGGAGCATTAGTTTCACGATTAATCTTTCTCCGTACAACTCACCAGCGTGTGAACGACGCCTGGTTGCTGCACTCGCTCGTGTAAATATAATGGTACAAGTCTCAATTATCCCCTTTCCGCCCCATTTTTCCCAGGTTGTAACTTTGGTGTTACTGCACAGTCCTCACAATCACAATTGTTACTATCCTACGTTTACTCAACGTCTCTATTAGTTGCTGCACTCGTCCATGTCCACGTGTTTACCACTTACTACCGACATTATCTGTAGCATCTCTGTTCTTTCACATTACACACGCATCTTTTTAACTCCGCTTTACCACAGTTACCTGTATCACTCAAGCGTCTACTCACACGATTCTTCTACTTTTTCCACACCACACTTTCGCTGATTTCATATATTACATCGCTCTACCATCTGACCTCCGCCATGTCTGGGCGCTTCTCTCCCCACTCTGGCCTCTTGGCCCGTGCTCGGTTCGCGGCACTCGGTTCCTCCGCTGAGCCGGCTCCGGCCCCCCCCCGACTCCGCCGGCTGGCCAGCCTGTGCCGCGCAGTTTAAACCTACGAATTGGGCCGAAACGCATTGTTATCACTGAGATGATAACAATTCGTTTCAATATATATATATATATATGTATATATATATATATATATATATATATATATATATATATATATATATATATATACATACACACACACATTTGTTCTCTTACCTCGAGGTCCGTTCCCTGTTGTTTCATTTTCTGTATATACTTCGATATTTACAACATGGCGCAAAGTCTATTTTCACGATGGAATATGTCACAGCTTTTCACATGTTGTCGTGTCGCTACATGTCGCATGATTGAGCGCTGCTTGATGCGGTAGCAATTATGCAACATCTAGCGGCACAACCTAGAAAGACGTGAAAATGCGTGACATATTCCATCGTGAACACAAGCCTTGACATGCCACGGTATAAAAACCGAAGTATAAACATTCTGCTAAATTTATTTCACTACTGTGAATCATGTATTCACATCCTCACTTTCATCAGATAATTCGTCTTTTTTCTAAATTTGATTCTGTGTTTTGACTATGTTAGTAAACTTATTTGATATACTTTTTCAGTTTCCTCATGAGAAATCGATTTAAATCATAATTTTATCATTTATTATAACTTATAAGTTATAATTATTTATAACTTATGCCAATTTGTCAATTCAACTCGAGACTCAGACAAAATTGAAAAGACCAGATCACACAGTCGTAGTAGATTAACCAGTACTAATGACGCAAGAAAACAATGATAAAAAAAGTTTCTATTGAACGCACAGTGAATTAAATTCCGCCCAACAAATTTGATTCTGCAGTGGGATGAGCAACCGTGAGAGCAGGGCGCGGCGCGGGCTGCGTTGCCCACTTGGGCGACGCGCTGGAGCCGCGGCTGAGCGCCGTATCCATGCATAGCTTCGCCGACCGTGAGCCGGGCGGCGACCGCACACAATGCGAGGGCTGGAACTCACCCTCCCTGCCCCGCCCCGCCCCGCCCCGCCCCGCGCCGTCCCCGCTTCTGTCCGCTCCACTTGACCTGGATTGCGAGAGCGCCCTATCTCTGCGCCGCCCCGATTCTCAGTCTTCCCGTTCCACGATCCTTCCGCCTTCTGGCCAGCCTGCACCAGCATACCCCCACTCAGACGCGCCCTGGCCCACCCTGCCTCCCCCCCGTCCTCCCAGTCCCGCCCTACCCCGGCCTACCACTGCCTACCCGCGCTGCTCCGCCCTTCCCCGCCCTGCCTGCCCCGCCCAGCCCCGCCTCGTCGCGCCCCGCCCTGTCCCGCTCTGCCACTCCATACTCCGCCCTGTCCCGCCCGCCCCGTCCGCTCCGCCCTGACGAGCTTATCCCGCCCGCCCCGCCCCTTTTCCACCCTGCCTCGCCCTCCCCTGCCCTACCCTGCCCACCCTTGCCCAACCCCGCCCTATCTCGCCCCCCGCTTCCTTCCTTGCACTTCCCTGCTCTTCTCTGTCATCCCCGCTCTTCTCCGCACTCCCCGCCCATCCCGCCGACGCGTCCTTCCCCGCCATGTCCCGCACATCCCCGTCCTGCCCCGTCCAGGACCCCGCCGCGGCAGCGCCCGCGCCATCCGCTCACTCCCCGCCCTCCTTCATTCTCCGCTCCCCCTCCTCTCCCCTTAATTTATTTGGCCACTCCCACTTGCACTCTCTCCCGGCGCACAATTGTGGATTTTCCACTACCTACAGGAGAGGTGGGTCAACTGATATTACTGCAGTCCCTCTGACCGGGAGGTCCTAGATTCGAGTCCCGACGATGGCAGGAGTTTCGACTCTAGCTTCTCAGCAAGGTCGAATTCAGTCGCTGTCTGGAGGAAAGTTCTAGCTCCGGCTGCTCTGATCAGTAGTTATCTCCGATTAACATCAGACGAATGCCGGAGCAGTACCCTAACAAGCAGGCCACGGACCGAGCGCGGTCTTTCCTACCTCTTTCTTGCCCTAGCCTCATCCCTTACTTACACACTCACTGACCTGCACTGCACTACATACACGCGGGGAGACTGGTCGGGGGCTTAGAGATTGTCCCGGCTGGGGCAGTGACCGCTGGAGAGACCTGGTTGAGGAAACCCCTCTAGCTGACTGTAGATCGGCGCCGGATCTTGCCGTCCAGCAGGAGAAGACCACCGCCACTTCCCGAGCAAAAAGAAGCTACACTTACCGGGAATAATGACCCTACTACTTGACACGCCCAAAATCACTAACTATCAATCAGGTAACCTATCTCGCGCTACTCTCACTCCATCCACGCCTGCATGACATCCCACCTTAAGCGTCTCACATTCCACATTGTCATCAACCACTCACCAATCTTCAGGCTAATCAGTTCCTAATCACACCTGAACAACACCTAAACACACTCTCTCCGTATCTATACCACATTCCGCGAATACTGCCACGTTCATTACCCCCGCCTATCTCGCCCATTCCTATTCGCTGTCCACTCGGTTCATCCTGACCCCACTCACACTCCCACCCTCTACCATGTCAGATGCTCTCATTCACATTTTCATCCCAATATGTGTCCACCCTATTTACATACCACTACCCTCTGAACTCTATTACTCTTTACTTCATAATTCCCTCAGTCTAGTCTTCCTCCCCACTCCTACAGATCCAATATCCCCGACCTCTCTGTCTTCTGTTTTCTTCCCACCCCTATCCGCCAATTTCGACATCTTCCTCACCACTCTCCCCGAAACATCCGTACTATCCTTCCCATTCGTATGCATTCTCTCCATCATCTCCTTTTTCTATCCTCCAGTGGTCCCTCTGGCATCACCATGTTCTCCTGCCTCACTACTCGCCACGTTCCTCCCGCCCCTCCCGTCCTCGCCTTCGCCGTTCCTCCTCGACCTCAGCCCGTCCCACTCCTCCCGCCCCTCCCGTCCTCACCCTCTATACCTCTCGTCTCGTTCCTCGCCGTCCGGCGCGGCAGCCGAATGCCACGGGGCGGCGAGTGGCTCGGCTTGTAATGCTCCTAAATAAAATAAAAATCGATTTTTGATCCCTCCGCCCTTGCCCTCGCCTTCCCCAGCCACCCCCTCTGCCCGCCACCCGGGTCCGCGTTTCTTTCATTCCTCTCGAGGGATTAAACGACCATTTGAAAATGGAAGCCCGCCCCTGAATCGTCGGGCTTTATTTTCACTGCGCCTGCCGGAGAGCCGTGGACAAAATGGAATTGATCAATCTGGCGCAGATGCGAAGGGAAAATTGGCAGACAAAGAAAACACGATTGTGCCGTTTAAATTTAATTTTATGAGTCGAGAGGAACGGGCCGGAAAGATCGAGAAGCCGCTTTGTTGTGTCCAGCTGCCGCGCCGCGGCGCGTCGGTCGCCTGCGATCCGAGCGTTTCGAAAACATCGGCTCGCAGTCCTTCCTAGTTTTCTCATTAGGAACGAGTTTGCTTTAATGAATCTCTCTCCCAGACGGTGATGTGTGTCACACAAACGGAATACAGTCAAAAGGCGCAAGATGGTTCGCGTAATCTAATCCAATCCGGAAGTTCCGTGAAGTTTATTTCGTTCTTTCTGTTCGTGCTTTCACAACGCCTATTTGTTGGATCCGACAGGTCTTTTGCTTCGTTTTATGGCGGCCATTATGTCTAGTCCGATTGGAGACGGATGGAAGTCGTGACTCGAAACTCGTGTTCTCAAATGGGGGACGTTCGTAATTGTCTGAAAGATTTCGATAGACTGAGGAGAGAGGGAGAGTTTGGTCTGTTTTATTTGCGTTCCACAGTCAACGTTTGCAAAGCTGAACGAAAAGATTTTGGATTCGCCTCTCTATGACGCAATTGTTTTCTCTACGACATTTGAGTGTTAGTACTCGTCTATGGTACGTATGAAAATGACTTTTAGTAAAGATTTCTTCCCTTCGCGACATTTAAGAAGTGATTGGAGATGTAGGGGAGAAAATTCAGAATCAGTGTTGAAGTTCACGTGTCATCGCCGAAACAATATTTTCATTTATCAAAATTTTCCAAAAGAATGATTTTGAGTACGTGTAGGCATTTTGGCTGCACAAGTACAATTTTTACGCAAAGATGTATCGTCTCTCCTTTATTGAATTGTATGGTAAAGTAAAGGAAAATAATTTCCTTGTAATTATAATGACTATTCCACCCGTGAAATTAAAACCAATGGTGTTTAACTATACATACAAAACGCCCCATTCACGGCGGTGCATCATTAAAAATTTATCGCTTTTTCTTACCGCTTCTTCCTACCGACCAATCATAAAGTGTGTCTCGTCTATCTTAGGAAACAGTATACATCGATCGTTATGTCGATGTCCAATAAACCGCGTATGCACTGCAACACAACCTCATCGATTTCAACATATTTTCGATATTTGGCGCAGTTCAATATTTGCGCGAACTCTGAAGAACATAATTTCATTCCATTCGTTGAAGTCCTGTTAAATAACACTCGTGCTTTGGAAATTCTCAAATAAATATATCAACAATTTCCACGGCATTCGTGGTATTACCTATGTAACTAGATATGTCAATACTAGTCGCAATATCCAATCAACCTTTCCGACTCTATTGACCTTGGAATGGCATTTAATTTCCAGGAAGGAAATATTCCCCAGTCTTTATTAAAGAGGTCTCGTTTTCACCACTCTACCCTCCATCTTCCGTTCTTTCCTCTATTCCACCTTTTACAGAAACGTCGCCTGTTCTACCTCCCCGTGTGCAAATGTAATTCATTCTGCAATGAAATCGCATCCTCTTCAAATGTTAATAGTGTTAGTCTCTTGAGTTCATACTCTCGCAAGGAAATGTAAGAGCAGAATAGATACAGAACTTGAAAACATTTTATCAGTTAATTGAACTATTAATTTTAAGCGTATATTTATTTATTGCTCCGTCACGAGAGACTTTCCACTGCAAAAGACAAGTAGGATTACTCCATTTTGCATATGAACAAAAAAACTTATTCCCTTTTGTAATCTATCTCCTGGCTACATTTCTGATTCAAGAATGGTAAAATACGAGTGATTATTCCATATCTCCGAATATCTGCGACTTTTGTTGAATATTCGTTTCTCCTTATGAGTATCTACTTTGGGCAATTCTAGTTCATTTCCCAAGAAAAAAATAGTATCCCAGTTTTACCTAAGAGATCGTGTTAGCTGCGCAGACGGCCTGTTGTTTACCGCCCTCCCCCTTATCCTTATTGTCATTCTCCAGCCCCCGGCTGCTATATCTCAACGGTAACTCGCGTCCCTCTGCAGCGTCGTTAATCGGAAAGTCCGGGGTAATTCCGGGGCAGTACCCTAACAAACGCATCGCGGACCGCGCGATCTTTCCATCCCCGTCCGTGTCCTAACCTCATCTCTTACTTCCACACACTTAAATTTACATGCACACATGCCGGAGACAGATCGGAAGCTTAGAGATGGTCCCGGCTTGGGCAATGCCCCTCTGGTGGGAGATACCTGGTTGAGGAAAACTCCGCTGGCCGACGGGTAGGTCAGCGCCAGATATCAGCGTGGGAAGCTCACCGCTACCTCCTGAGGAAAACATGTACGACACTTACGGAACTAAAGACCTGAGCCGTTGATGCACGTGGAATCGCTAATCAATTGGACGGCGTTAGGTATCGTATTAATAACAACGGAGATACCGCTACCTCCCGAGATATAATAGGCGCTACTCGTTATAGGATTAACTGCCTATCTAATGGTCTAAATAGATACAAACTCCTTCACCACCCCTTACCGGGAGAAGTGGCACAGTGCAACAACTGATGTCACTGCAGTCCCTCTGAGAGGAGAAGTCCTAGGTTCGAGTCCCAACGGCGCGCCGTTGGGACCGTCCCAACCGTTGGGACAGTCCCAACGGCGCGCCGCGGCGTCAGGACTTTCGACACTAGTTGGCTAGGTCGAATTCAGTCGCTGTCTGGAGGAGAATTCTAGTAGCCGGCTGCTCTGATCGGTATTTTTCCGTGGTGACTCCGATCATCACTAGGCGATTGCCGCAACAGGACCCTAAGAAACAGGCCACGGACCGCGCGCGATCTTTCCTTCCTCTTCCTTGTCCTGTCCTCTCCTCTTACACACACACTTACACTAACATACACTACACTACCACACATGCCGGAAGGCCAGTCGAGAGCTTACTACTTGTCCCGGCTGGGGCGGTACCCCGCTGGTGGGAGATACCAGGTTGGGAGAATACCCCGCTAGTCGACGGTAGGTCGGCGCCAGATCTCGCCATCCGGCTGGGAGAAGATTATCGCCACCTCCCGAGAAAAAACACGCACTACACTAACGGGACTAATGATTTAAGTAGTTGACGCGCCCGGAAACACGAATCAATCAATCAAAAAACCGCCCCTTCCTGGCCGTCTCTCACCCTCAACACCCCCGCAGCGTCGCCTGCTTTACCTCCAGGAGGTGGCAACATCGTAATTTTTGATTTTGCGTTCAGTTCGTGGGTTCTTTGTAAAAGCGCACGTGCTTCTGAAAAGTTGAAAATCCCCTGTGGGAAGGAAAACAGCGGGTCGGGAACTTTGAATACGCTTGTTTCGGAATTTAGTTCGAAAGAAATCCGCCCGCGGCGCCAGCGTCACTCCTTGCTACATGGATTTTCGATGACGCAACAAGAAACGGCTTCTTTGCCGGGGAAAAGTGTACTAAGATCGGGGCGTCTTTTGGGAATGGTGCCGTCTGAGGTGACTCAGAGGCATCAACCGGTGTCACT
Source organism: Acheta domesticus (assembly GCA_031308135.1). Lineage (NCBI taxonomy): Eukaryota > Metazoa > Arthropoda > Insecta > Orthoptera > Gryllidae > Acheta > Acheta domesticus. The sequence continues at coordinate 11,036,598 of JAHLJT010000631.1, read as the reverse complement.
GCCGGACCTCCGACTGGCAGTGTTCCTATGGTTTGACTCCTATGGCTGTGACAGGAGTTTCGATTGATGGATTGATTAGTGATTCCTGGCACGTCGACAGGTATGCTAATTATTCCCATAAGTGTAGTGCATGTTTCTTCTTGTAAGGTTGTGGTCATCTTCCCCTGCTGGATGGCCGACCTACGGCCGCCTAGCAGGGTTTTCCCGACAAGATATCTCCCAACAGAAGCACCGCTCTAGCCCGGTCAAGCTCAAAGTTCCCGACCGACCACCCGGCACGCGTGTTAGTGAAGTGTAAGCAAAGTATGAGGATAGGGCAAGGAAGGGGAAGAAAAGATAGCACGTTTTCCGCTGCTAGTTTGTTAGTGCACTGCTCTGGCATTTGCTTGACGGTGATCGGAGAAACACCTGAAAACTACCGATCAGAGCAGCCGGCCGAAGACAGCGAATGAATTCGTCTTAGCTATCGAGAATCCTGCCATCGTGTGTGGTCTGGAACCTAGGACCACCCGGTCAGAGGCACTTCAGTGCCACCAGTTGATGCCCTGTGTCACCTCTCCCCCTGGGCTTTTCGACATGCAATGCCTTCACAAACGGAACACGATCGCGCGCGATTTTTTATTCCTCTCCTCACCCTTTTCATTCACATCCTCACCCTTTTCTTGCACACACTTACATTCACTAACTACCACGATATATCGAGGTACCGTGCGCTGTGAACTTGTTCCGACAGGGGCGGTTACCCGCTGGTGTGAGATACGTGATTGGGGAGACCCCCGGAAGCCACCGTGTAGGTTGGCGTTGGATCTCATCATTCAGTTGGAAAGGAATTTCCCGTCTTAAACATGCACTACACGTACGGTACCAATGATAATATCAGTTAACGCGCACGGAAATACGAAATAATCAGCCAGTTGAAAATGGTTGTGAAAAGAAAGAGGTTGCGTAATGGACAGCTCGGAGATGTTACTGCGTGGAAAGAGGGAAACGGTATTTGACATTTGGGCAAAAGGAAATAATTTGTGCATAATGGAGTGATGTTTGTTCTAAAAGCCTGCTTTGACTCATTGCGAGTTCAAAGAATAACTTTTTTTGGAATTGATTAGAGTAAAACTATTGAAATCAATTGAATTGAATTAAACCTGAGAGGTTAAATATTTTAACGCAATGTTTTGTGGCATATGTTTGGAGAATATAATAACAATTTCATGAATTCTTCTAACAGAAATTTCATAGAGAATGTATTACCGGATTTAATGCAACATGCTCGCCGGCCCAAAATTACGTTGTTGGCGGAGGTGATGAGATACGGTTCCCTCTCGTTGGCCCTTGTCCTCTCTCGTTGGCCCTTGTCCTCTCTCGTTGGCCCTTGTCCTCTCTCGTTGGCCCTTGTCCTCTCTCGTTGGCCCTTGTCCTCTCTCGTTGGCCCTTGTCCTCTCTCGTTGACCCTTGTCCTCTCTCGTTGGCCCTTGTTCTCTCTGTTACCCGTTATCCGCTCTCGTTGCTTCGTATCCCCTCTCGTTCTTTTTTCTTCTGTCACTTTACTGACCCACCCTCCCCCTTCCCTACTCACGCGGCCCTTTCGCCCCCCCCCCCCGGCCTCGCCGACTCGACGCTCGCGCCTCCGCCGCCGTGTTTCCACCTCATTTCCGGCCTTGTCATTTCATTTCCGGAGTAATTTTTGAGATACGTTTTGTCATTGATGGCCGAGTGATGATATTTTTAAGGCGCTTCCTACCCGAACGTTCAAACTTGTTTAGTCGTCACTCCTGGTTCGACTTTTTCGGGAAACATTGAAAATGAAGTTGAAGTACTGAGTTCTAGAACTTCCTGAGTTTAAAGAAGCGTATCCATTGGGTTTGAATGTTAATCAGAAACGACTTTAGGTTGAGATATGTTTTCATTTTACATTAGTCAGCTGAAAGTACCTGTTGGAACTACTATTGTATTTGACTGTTTTTCACTTTTAAAATATGTGTGTAATGATTTTCTTATTCATTTGCAATAGTTAATTAGTATGTGTTATATATCCTTGTGGTATTATATTTATTTTGACTGATAAAAGGTTTTAATGTTAAAATATCGCTAGTATGTTCTGTGACTTCAACAAACATCAAATTACTAAAGCTCAACCAGTATATTTTCGCTTGTTTTCTCGACACAACATTCTGTGTTGATTGTCATATTTTAATTTTTCTGTATCTCGTCACTAGAAATATTATCTCATTCCATGAACCTGTAAACAAAATATTTGACCATCTCTGCCGTTGTGTGTCATTTGAGTTTGGCTTGCCATATTCCGCGAAATATGGCTTTCAGTTACAACGTTCAATCAGACTTTACAAATGTATTATTCTTGGAAAGTGATGCTGTATTTCATTGAAAACGTGCTAACTCTGTGAATTTCCTCTTTTGGCAATTTACATCGGTATCTCTCCTGAAATAGTAAAACTTGCACATCGGTTTCAAAAATACAGTGTGCCTGATGACATTGTATAATAGTAAATTCCTTTAATTTTCGTTTTGCCACATATAACAACCACATTCACACAAAGAATACGGAGCTCCCATATCATGTCTCTGTGTTGAGGTACTTCATCAATCAGAGAACGAACTCTGTCAAAGCGCTCGTTATACAAGTCAGTGCTTCCTATATTATTTGTAGACATCGGATGTTTTGGCACTAAAAAATCGCGTTTTAGGCGCCTAAAAAGGCACTGAAATTGTCAAGAATAAGGAGAAAAAAAGGCTCTGTCATAAATTACATTTACGATAAAATTAAAAATTATTTGTAAAACTCTCTCTCTCTCTCTCTATATATATATATATATATATATATATATATATATATTTACAACTCTTCTACATTTTATTCTTAATAGTTCCCATTGGAATATATTACCAGGCACTTTTCAAGGATTGCAATTTCAAATCTGCAACGGTTGGGAGACAAAATCAGCTTGAATACAGAGAAGAATTTCTGAACATTCACTGATGTGTCTGACATATATTTTAGAAATCCAAAATTAGCGACACTGAAACCTTTTGGAAATTTACATTTATTTCCACTCAAAAGGTGCCCTCGGTGTATTTTCTCAAAACCATTTTCTCAGAACGTGGATAGTAATTATGAAATAGGGAAATGGAGAAAAATATGTTAGTATACTTTCAGGAATTCTCTCGTATTTCAAAATATAAATACATGAATTGATGATTTTCTTAGCATTGTATATAAAAATAATACATAAAAGGCAAAAAGTGCAATAATTCTAAACAAAAGGCATTTATGCTAAAATAAGCGAAAAGAAGCATTATAAAACTTCGTCAATGTCATCATTTGTCATGATTCTTGCACATATATTATTAGCCTTTAAATAAATTCGCTAGAAAAAAATAGGCATTTCCCTAAACATCCGTTGTTTAATTATTTGTATTTCCACATATCTCAGTGTCTTCCTCCACTCGTCTGCCAGTCTCTCTTTTCCCCTTTCTTCCCACCTTCTTATTCTCCTTTACTTGTTTTGTAATGATCACAGTAAGATTGATTCAACTTAAGCTAAGCGCAATACAGTCGTCTCCGGCCGGCTATAGTGAATTTCTGAGGGCTAACATTTTTGGTTTACTTTCTAAGAAGTTCACTACATCCGACTGTGTCAAAAGTAAATAGAATTTCTCTAAAATGATTGATTATATTAACAGAACTCATTTCCTCGTGCATAATACTTTAAAATCATGAAATGAACATTTCAATATATTTATTTGACATTAAAAATTAATTACTTTTAATTGTCTACTGCATACATTTTTCATTAGTAATTTCTGTAGACCCTCTCAACAGTTCGTGCTCTCTCCGTACTTCATCTGCATTGTCTACTAAGTGTCATAATGCAGTCTTGACGCCCTTCAATGCCACTTGCATTATTGGTCCACATTCATTTGTATCGTATTTATCACCCATTATCACTAAGACCCCATTCCGTGGCAACTATCTACACCTCAGAGGAGGCTTCTTCGATGATGATCTTTGGACGACGACATTTTTTCCAAGCTGTCTAGTGTTGGTATTTATGGTACTGAGGCGATATATTTTGCCAGGAAAGAATCAATTTCCAGGACGTTATAAATTTCCAGGACGTTGTATGTCTTATATTCACTATAACCGAGGTTCAGAGTTCATAATAACCGAATCGTGTTGTTCTTATGTGTAATGTAAGTGAAACGGGACCAGTGACTGTAACCCTAGAGTGTTCTACTCTAGGGTTACAGTGTTCACTATATCCGAGTGCGCTATATCCGAGTGCGCTATATGCGAGTGCGCTATATCCGAGTGCACTATATCCGAGTGCACTATATCCGAGTGCACTATATCCGAGTGCACTATATCCGAGTGCACGATATCCGAGTGCACGATATCCGAGTGCACGATATCCGAGTGCACGATATCCGAGTGCACGATATCCGAGTGCACTATATCCGAGTGCACGATATCCGAGTGCACGATATCCGAGTGCACTATATCCGAGTGCACTATATCCGAGTGCACTATATCCGAGTGCACTATATGCGAGTGCACGATATCCGAGTGCACTGTATCCGAGTGCACTGTATCCGAGTGCACTGTATCCGAGTGCACTATATCCGAGTGCGCTATATCCGAGTGCACGATATCCGAGTGCACGATATCCGAGTGCACCATATCCGAGTGCACTATATCCGAGTGCACGATATCCGAGTGCACTATATGCGAGTGCACGATATCCGAGTGCACTATATCCGAGTGCACTATATCCGAGTGCACTATATCCGAGTGCACGATATCCGAGTGCACTATATCCGAGTGCACTATATCCGAGTGCACTATATCCGAGTGCACGATATCCGAGTGCACGATATCCGAGTGCACGATATCCGAGTGCACTATATGCGAGTGCACGATATCCGAGTGCACTATATCCGAGTGCACGATATCCGAGTGCACTATATCCGAGTGCACTATATCCGAGTGCACGATATCCGAGTGCACGATATCCGAGTGCACGATATCCGAGTGCACTATATCCGAGTGCACTATATCCGAGTGCACTATATCCGAGTGCACGATATCCGAGTGCACTATATGCGAGTGCACGATATCCGAGTGCACTATATCCGAGTGCAAGATATCCGAGTGCACTATATCCGAGTGCACTATATCCGAGTGCACTATATCCGAGTGCGCTATATCCGAGTGCACGATATCCGAGTGCACGATATCCGAGTGCACTATATGCGAGTGCACGATATCCGAGTGCACTATATCCGAGTGCACGATATCCGAGTGCACGATATCCGAGTGCACTATATGCGAGTGCACGATATCCGAGTGCACTATATCCGAGTGCACTGTATCCGAGTGCACTGTATCCGAGTGCACTGTATCCGAGTGCACTGTATCCGAGTGCACTATATCCGAGTGCACTATAGCGGGAGTGGAGTGGATTTTTAAAATGGAAAACGAAGCAGAGCGAGCGAGCGCCGGACGTTCCTCTGCGCCTGGGAGCGTGGCCGTGGCCGGGTGGGCGGGGCGGTCTCAGGTGCAGCTGCAGCAGCGAAACGCCGGCGATGCGCAGCGCCTCCAACCTTCCGTATCGGGGAACGCGCGCCATTTGCATAGATTCGCATTCGCCGTCCGCTGCATTCGCCGCTCCCACCGCGTTCTTGACCGCCTGTTGCCTTCCTCGCTCCAGTCCATCTTTCTTCGTTCCCTCCGGCCCTCGTCCATCTTTGCCCCCTTTGCGTTTGCGCCCTTGACGTTCTTGTCCGTGTTGCCCTCTTCTTATCCGTGTCGCCCCCTCCTTATCAGATTCTGCCCCTCCCTCTACGTGTCGTCCCTAACCCGTGCCGTCCCCTATACGTGTCGCCCCCTCCCTGTCCGTGTCATGCCCTACCCGAGTCGCCCCCTCCCTATCCGTGTCGCCCCCTCCCTCTCCGTGTAACCCCCTCCCTATCAGAGTCGTCCCCTCCCTGTCCGTGTCGCCCCCTTCCTGTCCGTGTCGCTCCCTCCGTATCTGCGTCGCCCCCATCCATGTGTCGCCCCCTTTCGTATCAGTGTCGCCTTCTTATCCGCATCACTCTCTTGTCATTGTCGTCCCCACCATCCGCATCGGCGTCCTATAAATGTAACCCCCGAGTCGCTCCGCCGCTTCCACTGAATGTCTGATTCGCCCCATATCTACTTGCTCATTTCAGCCTCCCTCTTCGCGCCCAATTCTTTCTTCCCTTCCCGCCCAATCCCATCCCACGCCGTCGCGCGCCTCCCAGGCCGGGCGTCGCCGCGCCGTCACGCCGCTCCGTGTCACGTCGCGCCGCCGCCGCCGCCGCCTTGTTAGGAGGCGCTGCAGAAGCGCCCGCCCGCCCGGCCGCTCCGCTCGGCTCCGCCGGCTGACTCGGCGATTCCCTCAGCGCAGGGCGCTGCAACTCTGCATCAAAACCGGGGACAAAGCTCGAAGGTGCTACTATAGGAGCCGCTAGTGGCGCCGGGTACAGGCTCGCCAACATCCGCACCTAAAAATTGGCTAAGTTGTGAGAAATACGAAAAGTGCCCCAATTATTCATAATATATACAAATAAGAAACTGCTGAAGAAAGCGCGAACTTCGACGCTATCTTTTGTAGCATGACCCGCCAGCTTGAGCGTAATGCGAACCTACGTAGCAGCCACACACGTTTGAAGTTTCGTTGGCAGCAGTTGGTATTTTAGTTCCTGTAAGAAGGATCTACAGGAGAGCGCGCCACTATAATGGTCTCCACCGCGTTATATGGGAGTTAACGGACCCTGTGTCCGACCTTCCCGCAGGTGGCTGCGGGGCCGCATCTGCTGCAGCTCCTGTGCCTTTTTTCCTTCTTGCTTTATTGCCACAGCCTCACTCGTGTTGTTCTGCTTTGGTTTTCTTTACCTTTCAGTTGAGACAGACTTCTTTGTGGATGATTCACTTGCTTTTGGCTATTGAAACGTTTCGAAGATGTAGGTTTAAACAGTGTAGCAATCTCAACTGCCGAATCCGGATCGGCGTTAGAATTGTCTCATGTCGGAAAAAAGCATCTAAAAGAAAATAAACCTAACAGAGGGAATTAGATCTATGTAATCTTAACTTTAAAGAAATACTGTATTGTTTCCTTTCAGAACTATTTCGGAAAAATTAAAAATTACTGTGAACATTGTGGGGAAAAATTCTCATAGAAAGAAGAAAATGCTTGAGTTTCACCAGAGCACGAGAGCTGTACACGCGAGCTCCTTGGAGTATGGATGCCACATCGACAACAAAACATAAATATTTCCAGACATTATGCTCAAAATTGAAACATCAGTGCTCAATATTAAAACTTCGATGTTAATAAAAAATCGACCCAAACTAAGGGATGTTATTAAACATCAATGTTTGTAACACTCGATTAGTAACCGCTTTCAAGTTCACGTGGGGAAGGGAGTTCATTTTAAAGTTGCCTCGTTAATTAATTTTTAATAGAGATTTTACTGACAAAGCTAAGTCGAAAAACCATCAGGACATTTAACAAAACTTTGATAATCTGATTCGATAATTCAAAAATAATATAGAATTCTTTATTGACGAAAACTCGATTTTATTTATTTCCCACCCTCAGTACTGTTAACATAGTAATTTACCCACCAAGGGCGTTATAAAGGTTCTAATGATCGAGCAGCAACAAAATCCCCGAGGCCCTTAGCACAAGGACTTTTGTCGCCCGAAGACATTAGCACCCGTTATCGCCTGTGGTACATATAGAATTTTACCTAATTTTAATGATTCGAATTTACTAATTAACTAGATGTAAACTTGACTCAGTTTTTCTTTTCATATTTCCTCCCCAAATTCTCTTTCACAATTCCCTCCATACGAGAACATGTAGCGTCATTCAACTGTATTCATATTTCCCTTGTAACTACAATCCTCTTGATCGAGGTAAGTCATGCAGTTTCTATCGAGCTCCGTATCGTAGGGAATAACAAGCAAGAACTTGTCAGGGAAAAAAAATTAATGACTTTTATGGCAGAAATATAATATGTAACATTCACTAAACTAGAATGATTCAATTTGTATGCGATTACAATTACAAGAGTATTTAAGATACTATTAAGAATGCTAAGATATCACGTAACGATGAGCTATTTGAGTTTATTGACTTGTCACAGGGGACTTCTCAAATGATTCTTAAAATAAAGCCAATGAATATTCCCGTAATGTTAAGAATGGATTCTCTTTTGCTTATCAGAACATAAAAGGTGTTTCGAAATACCCCACACAAAATATAAACAGTATTTCGAAATACCGTTCCACACAAGAATGTATGGTATTTGGAAATCCGGGAATATATAAATGTATAAAGGAATTCTTTGAAACGCAAGCTTAATGGTAATGAGACTTCATTGTTTTGCCTTTACGACCACTAAGACTGTGATGTAATATTTTCCTTTCTGAGTTCCACGTAGTCGTTAGATATCAAGCAGCTGGACAGGAGGATCCCAGTGCCGTGATCATGTCCCTCCTTGAAAGTATTTATTACTGCGCGGGAATTTTTATACGCCAGGAAACAGCTCCTAAACATTAAAGTCCCATTACCTCTACTTAATTCGATCTCCTGAGGACAGTGGTTCGAAATAAATAAAATACGGACAAAATTATTTTGTTTAATATTAAAAGAAAAGAAGCATATGAAAAGAATATCTGATGTTTCTTGTTTCACGCTTTGGTTACATGTTATTTGCCATTATTATGTAGAAAACTCACAAACGTGGATTGTTTTTAAGAACTCAGACGTTTTTGTATTCATCCGATTTGTAGGTTCCCCAATTTTCAGCAATACTTAATTCCATAGTGTAGAAATGTTTTTATTTGCCAACTAACCTAAAGTAGTATTGAAAAAAAGACTAGAGAATACGTTTGTGAATACTATTTCATTTCCCACTACCGTGAGCAAATTAACTTTTAGTATAGAGGTCTACATTAAGATGAGGAAGGAAACAGCTCAGAACAAAGCCCGTTTAAGGATTTGTTTCGTCATTCATATAGAATGACAAGACAGAAAACCACAGAAGTGTGTTAACCGAACAGCCGGCCTCTGTAGTTCTCAACCACATGAAGGAGAGCTTCGATATTTCACAAATCCATTAGAATCCGCCTCGGTTAAATTTTCCGGTTTGCGACTCTGCATATATTTTTCCAAATATTTGTACAATTTACGTATATTTTCGTACATATTACGTATTAAATTAATTCTAGTGCACTGTGTATGTAGTACTACATACTACAGTATGTATACACTTCTAAAACTTTAACTACATATCCCAAAGGTCTTCTCCAAACCCCTTAAAATGCAGCACACTAATTATTTTTATCAAAAACTCCTTAGCAAAGAAAAAATTGAGTAGCTTTGGAAAGTGTAGTATGAATTTCATCTGAAGTACTCCATACTTTTTTTTAACAAATAACAAACTTCCATAGTCTCAAAAAGAATCAGATTAATCCGAGTATAATATCTGTTATGGGTAAATTGTTTGTTTGCGGTTTGCCTTACAATTTCCCTAGCGGATCCCTGTTTGCAATTTAGACGCTACTGTTGTTTTGAGTTTGATGATTTTGAATACTTTTTTCTGTATCAGGTTTTTGTGCATCCAAAACGTATCTTCGCGAAATTCTCAGGATCGATTTTTAGCTGCATAATTGAGTCGAATTCAGTCGCTGCCTGGAGGAGAACTCCAGCGACCGACTGCTCCGGTCAGTTCCAGGTGAATGCCGGAGAAATACTCTAACAAACGATGTCAATCAGTATCTGACCAATCAGCTGTCTCCGAAGGCAGCACAAGCGCTACGGACACAGCTGACGAATTATGCCTTTCTGACAGTGAGCTAGAAGTCGCGCCCTTAAATGATTAAGGTAATATATAATAAAATAGATCACACCACACGCTATTCACAACATTCACGTACAATAATTTTATTTCTTCTTTGCACTTATCTACTGCTTAATGGTTATGTTCTTGCCTCGCCGGGGTTCTGTGTGCTGCTCACCGCCATCTATATCGTATTAAACGGTCAGTACCTACTGCAGATGCGCGTTTCTGATTCAGTCGGCGGTGACTTCGTGTAAACAGATCGCAGCGCTCCGTCTGCAAATGTAAAGTGAGCGAGTAATAGTTAGGGACAACAGTATCACATAATGGGAGACGATTCGGCAGAAGATTCGATTAGGTTGAATTCAGAAGCTGTTTGGAGGAGAATTCCAGCGGCCGGCTGCTCTGATCAGTAGTTTGCGGTGGTTTCTCTGATCAATACCGGGCGAATGCCGGACTAGTACCGTAACGGGCCACGGAACGCGCGCGATCTTTCTTTCGTCTTTCTTGTATCCTCACCCCTTGCGCTCCCTTACACTAGCATGCACTACACAAACACATTTGCCGGGAGATCGATCAGAAGCTTGGAGCTTGTTCCGGATGGGGTGGTGCCCAGCTGATTGGAGATGCCTAGTTGGGGAAAACCTCGCTAGTCGAAGTTAGGTTGGCGCCGGATCTCATCATCCCGCGGGGGAAGATCACTGATACTTCCCGAGGAACATGTACCACACTTACGTGACCTAAGCAGTCGGCGCGCCCAGAATCGTTAATCATTCATAACGGGGCTAAAAATCAAAGAAGTTGCTGTGCTAGGAAACAAAGTACTCACTGAAAGTAAATTGTAATTGTAGATTTATTGTACTGTAAATGTAGATGTATTGTAAAGCTGTAGACTTATGGTTACCACCTGGCAATCAGCCAATTGTAGCCAAATAAATATATTACTATTATAAATATTTTGCTACAATCCATAATTTTGTCAATTCTACATGTAGAAGACAGGAAAACATTTTGTTCGATTTTTTTCCAATCCGAACCATAGTGCGGCTTTGCTGCGGTCCCGGCCATCGACTCCAGGCTCTAGATCTGAAGAAGAAGAAGAAGAAGAAGGAGAGGGCCCCCCTCGGAGCAGGATGGGCCGGCGGGGCGTAAAGGGGCGATTAATTTGCGTAAACGAATTAGCATGCGGCGAAGGCCGCGGAGCGAGAGGTGCAGTGCAGGCCGCCATTTGTAACCGTCAGCTGCGGAACCGGTTCTCTCGACGCGACGCGACGGCTCAATTCGTGGCGGGCGCTCCGGACTCCACGCCTCCCGGACATTTCCTGCAGACAAACTAGTGATGCTAAAAGTACAATGCTAGCGGTTAAACCGTTCAGCCGATTTTCTCCAAAATTGATATTCCCCAATTAATCTGACTGACGTCGCGGATCCTTGAATTTGAAACCGATATGTTAATTTTGGGGGCTACTTTACATGAAGCCCCTTGGACATTTTCAAAGTTTTCAAAAAAATGGCTCCATCGTTTTTGGTTAAATTTTATTGTTCAATAATCTCAAGGATGTTGAAGAGAATGTTGAAGGTCTCTTCAATAATAATAATAATAATAATAATAATAATAATAATAATAATTAAACAACTTACTTAATAGGAAATCAAATATATGAACACTCATTTGGTGGTTGAAAGCCCTGAGGATGGAAATATATTTTCCGAAAGGTTCGCAAATAACCATGGTTTAATTAATTTTGCTACTACTGACCGAGCCCCGTTAACCTCACTCCACTATAATATGTTGGTCGTTAAGCATTCTCCATATTAATAGGAAATAAGTCATTTCCCTTTATGAAAACAAACATTTCTCCCTTTCAAGCTCACTCGTCTCTAATTTCCCACGCTCGCTTCTCACACGCCGTTTCCTAGCATCCCCTCCTCGCTTATTCCATCTCCCTTCCTCTCCCGCTCTCCTCCCCGCCACCCCCTCCCCGCCCATCTCCTATCCCTTCTCCCCCCGCTCTTCTTACCACCACCCCTCCCCGTCCATGCCCTCTCTCTTCCCCTCCCACTCTCCTAACCACCACCCCCTCCCCGACCATCCCCTCACCATTCCCCTCCCGCTCCCTTACCGCCACCCCCTCCCTACCCATCCCATCCCCCTTGCCCTCTCGCTCTCCTTACCAGCACCACTACCACCACCCTCTCTCCGCCCATCTCCTCTCCCTTCCCCTCCCGCTCTTCTTACCTCCACCCCCAACCTCAACGCGTTCGCAGCCAAGTGACACCGCGGCCAGCGGAGCGCGGCCGACAGCCCGTGTTTACCCCTGCGCGAGAGCAATTAATTTAATTGCGCCGCGCGCCGTAATTGGCAGCGACGACTCCGCCGAGGCGCTCCGTGAACCTGAGCCCAGTGAGGGGGAAGGGGGGGGCGGCGTCTCGCCTCAATGGGCTCGGAACCGCGAAGACCCACCCGGAGTCGGTGCGTCTGCAGATGAGCCGGCTCCTCCCGGCGCGGCCGCCCGCCGCCGTCCCGCACAATAATCAAGGCCCAAGCGACACCCGGGGAGACAGCCGACCGAGGGCGGACTTGCACAATCACCCCGCGCGGTTCTGATACGCGGCGAGGGTAACTTTAAAGGATAGGCGCGAGCAACGTGCATTGCAGCCGGGTCTATTGCTCTGCCAGACTCATAAACTTCCACTGCGCATCCCCGAACGTGGCTTCCCCCTACAAAGCTACAAACATTTCTCCGCCAGCCTCCGCTCTTTGTCACACCATAGATCTCTCTCTGTCTTTGTCTCAAGGGTCGCGCAGGATTACGACACTGCGAGTTTGGCGTTAACAAAACTGATGAGTGAGAAGGATCAGACGAAAGGCAGCTTACGTGTTTCTACAGTAGGGGTTGTCCAAACGATGAACAGAAAATAAGCCGAGTCTTGAAGAAGTGTTTCAGTAATAGGACGATGTGATGGAGCAACACATTGATGAAATAGTCGTTTCTTTGGACACTCCTGGCAGTACGAGTTCCTCTTCTGACGATGAGGGCAGTGATGACGAGTGACGGGCAGTGCGATCGCTGCGTCTCGCAGTCGCCTCCCCTTGTCGCCTCCGTGCTTCCCTATCGCAGAGAGGGGAAATCTCAGCTGCCGCGGGTGGGGGTAGCCTCCGAGGCTTCACACAAGGTACGTCCGCCGTGTTTTTTTACTTTCTCGCCTTACGAATACTTCGTAAGAAGAGAAAGTTGTGTAATCGTGCGGCGGAAAACAGGGAATTTTCGCCAGAAAATCTCTTATAGCAGGGGTCTGGTGACAAAAAAGTGGATAAAACCTGCTGCTAAATGTAGAAAAAAAATCCTCTATCTCGTGGTGTAGTCAAAATCCATGATTTGTTGCTTCTTCATACTTCAAAATCGATTGACGGCATTCCGTCCGTCTGTTCGTCCGTCCGTCTGTTCGTCCGTCCGTCCGTCCGTCTGTCCGTCTGTCCGTCTGTCCGTCTGTCCGTCTGTCCGTCTGTCCGTCTGTCCGTCTGTCCGTCTGTCCGTCTGTCCGTCTGTCCGTCTGTCCGTCTGTCCGTCTGTCCGTCTGTCCGTCTGTCCGTCTGTTTTTTCTGCGAGCGGTACAGCCATAACTTAATGTCACCACAGGCACAAGCCTCTGTGTAGCGGGCCTGCCTTAACACGAGGAGAGTGACACGGACATTGTCGGTTAAAGGCTGCTTGGAATTGATCTGACATGAAGAGAACCGACCCATCGCTTGGAGACTAGCACGCACCTCTCTAGTGCCTCGTTTGAGTTCTCGACTACTGAACGTGGACTGTGAAGTAGCACGTCTAATAACGATGTGTTTGGTCCACTTAAATGTGCTTTAATACGACAAAGATTGGCCTCCGACCTATATTCAAGACGATTGAGCAGCATAAAAGGCTTACTGCCGAATCGGAAATCCTTTTTACTTTCTCGCTACCGAGTTACTTAATGCTGCGGAAAAAAACGACGGTGACTATTCGGCAATAAAGCTCTTTTTAGAGGGCCCAGGTAAAGAACAAATGGATAAATTGCTAGTGGCTGTACTTAGAAAAAAAATCTCTAACACGTGATGTAACCAGAATCCATATTTTGATGGTCCTTGATATCGTTCGGGAAATCTGTTTCTTAAAGATAGATTTTGAAATAAGGTCATGTACTATGTACTATTTTCGCGTAATTATGCGTGAAAATACGGGCTTGAAAGTATGTGCTGTGTTAGCACCAGTAGTTTCTGAGGGCAGCGGAAAGCTGGTACTATGATGAACCAAATGTATCGAAAAACATGTGCCTTCATTGAAAAATGGTCTCATTGTAATTTTCTACGTTGTTACAATCGATTATTAACATTGAAGCCAGATATGTATAATTAAATCCAAAGGAAAAATACGAAATTCTGATTTTACAAAATAAATCTCGCGCTCCCAATGACGAAAATACTTTATTGCACTTTATAAAATTATATACATGGTACATTTGAGAGATTAGGTTGAAACGAGGATAAACAAGTAATCATATTGTTTCGTGTGAAATGTTTGCTGAAAATAGAGGACACAAAATTGTAATTTGTTTCGTGTGAAGCGTAGTTAATTCATATATCATTACTTCCGCACAGTGCATGCTTGTATAATCCCCCCAAGATCTCAATTGAATAGAATGAAATTACGGAAGCTAGTTTATTTACCGCAATATTATTTTCTGTCCATTTTAATATAATGTCGTGTGATGCAGTTCTGAATATTGCTTATTTTCTCTGTCGCATGTACATGAGTACAATGTAGTGATTAGTGTTGGATCGCTTTTACCGGAACATTCTTTTATTTTTCCAAATCATATTGCAAAAATTATAATACCTACATTATATTTTTTTAGTATCTGTCGTAAAGATAAATTAATATTTGTAATATGAATTTATGACGTGAAATTCATATTTTAAAAACCCATTGAAGATAATTGTCGAAATTTTGCATTTCAATCCTATTGTTAAATTTTGTTTTCGGTATGCAAGAGTCGGCCGACATTGCAATATGCACTTACATGCAATACGCACAGCATTTGTTAATATTTATAATATGAATATTGTAACAGTACATCGATTCCCATCATATAAAACGTGTATACGAGATTTGAGCCCGTGGAAGAGCCGCACTTTGCCCCTACCGCCACCGGTGCCCGCGACCGCGCCCGTGCCGTCCCGGCGCCCGCGCGCACTAGAGATTTCTTTGTCACCGTCTTAAGACCTTTCACTACGTTCCACAGGGTAGCGCCCATCGACGGATTAGGCCTCTTAGAGCAGCCGGGGCCGGACGTAGTAGATTTGCGCTTCCCAGAAATACTTCAAGGGAACCTTATTCTTGGAATTATCACACCCCCAAATGTTATTTCCAACAGGGCATGCGCCGATAATTCTATTGGCCAAAGCGAGGTCTCACTCCCACACATTTCGTTTAAAATAACGAATCACAGAATAACCTCACGGGGGGATGGTGGGAGACAGAAGTTTGGTGGTGAGCGTAGCTGTAGGCAAATGAACAGATTCCGAAATTTTACTGACGAGTTAACTTCAAAACGGCCTCTCCGGCTATTGAAGGAGAGCGCGGCATCTGCCGCATATCGCGAAGTGCTAGACTTGCGCTCGATTTTAACATCTTATGAATTGGAGCAAGCAATAATGTTACGCTCTCCACACTTCAAGTCCGGCGGAGTTATATGGTAACG
The DNA here is from genome assembly GCA_031308135.1 of Acheta domesticus. NCBI lineage: Eukaryota > Metazoa > Arthropoda > Insecta > Orthoptera > Gryllidae > Acheta > Acheta domesticus. Next base: position 11,020,971 of record JAHLJT010000631.1, on the reverse strand, counting down.
GATGGTTGCGTGGATGCCACTCGCCAGCAGTGCCCGAGCTTAGCAGATTCACAAAACAAACTATCGGCGGTCACATCCGCCCGCGTCAACGTGGCTGAGGTATCACTGCCGCCGGCGTACCCCGCGCTGCCGTAGCCGCCGCCGCCGCCACAGCTGCCGCCGCCGCACCGCCCTCTTTGTGCGGCCACCAACCTTGCAGCCAGGGCAAGGATCGTCCGCTTACCTGAGGACGAGCTCACAGAGGGTGTGATGAACCCTTGCGTTAGCAACAGGCACTTTTTGTAACAGTTGTTTTTTTTTATTGCGAGGCGGGCCGCGCGTTGGCCGTGTAACGTAAATTGTCATTATAATGTTACCAGAATGAATAATGTGTTTCTTGGCAATCCATGATTGCAAGACCTGCTCCTTCCCGCATCCCGCGAAGTTAGAAGAACAGGACTAAATTAGTAAATAGTCTTCCTCCATAAATGCGTGGGTGGGGGATTATTACAATATATAAAATTCTTCATTTTTTCTAGATTGAGTTTTTTATCTTTTTATTATTTTCCTTAATAATATTACTGAATCATTGTGGCATAGTTTTCGTACGTTCACGAATTTGTTTTCACATAGTTTTCTTTTTCTACATTTCCGGTGCAGCTTTCTCGTAGATGATGTCTTATATGCTAACTCGATCGCCAGTAGATCGTCATCTGTGAAGACTAAAACCAAATCAAATAATTTCTATAAATGTTAAAAATGTGATCAAGTAATGAATCTGTAACGAGTTCTACCCCACTTGTAGAACATGACAACAAGAATTCTCTTTCTTTAGAGCTAAAAAATGTGAAGTACTGGATGTATAAGGTATTTTAAAAAATATGTATGTAATAATAATAAATATGTAATAATAACCTATAGAACTATGTTGTTTGTTTAAGATGTTAATCCTTGATGCATGTATTTTACAGTGTCTGATGAAAGAGAAAAGAACCGTACGAAATGCGATAAGTGATAGTTAATTCAAAGCAATTTAAAAGGAAAGTGATTCTCAGAAGTAATTTTGGACCTTGTCTATATGTTAAGTACTAATAAAACAACAATCTATTCCTTACACATTTTGTAGTAATAATAAAAAAGTAATAATTGTGTTGTAAAGTAGCCGAGTTCTTCTATTTTCAGGAGAAATAAAATTTCAATAGGACTTCAACTTTCGATCTCTTCATTCTCTAACAAACTTATCTCCAAATAGGAGAGCATGGACCCCATCACTTTTCATTATATTGTTTTGATATTGTATTACACTCAAGATAAGATAAAGTATGGCTGTTGATTCTATATATTAAAATTATACAGTAATATATTTTTTGGTTGATACCATCTCGATCATTAATTAATAATAATTTTCGAATATTGTCAAATTCTCATACATATTTTCTTTGACTTGGCTGTCAGCGTCTTCAGTAGGTATATTGGCTATAATTATAATGTTCTGCATGTACGTATGTACGTACGTAGTTCAACCCTCTGTTACCGACTAGGAGACCCTGGGACCCCTCCGACATCGCGAAACTTCCGAATACGTGCATATAGGTTTTTTTTTATAACATTGATTCTTCTTTTACCTTTTCCTTCTACAGTGTTAAGTAATGGTTCGCGAGCTTACTTTTGTAGAATGCTTTTCAGGGAAATTATCAGCCATTATTGGCGCGCAGGAGACCTAGGGACTCCACTTCAGTAGCAGTGTAACTTTCACTGAGTGCCGTCGCACTTTGCCAGTTGGTACATTTTGTTCTGTTGCGTCTCTAAAGAAAGTGCAATGTTCAAAAAGACATATTAGTGACCATGATTTGGAAGAGAATATTGCGCAATGGGTGGAGCAAATGTACAGTAGTTTTGAGAATATCTTCGGATCATCAAATTGAAAATGATTATTACTCATCATACGGACAATTTTGTTTAAAAACTGGAGAATAAGATTATAATGAATAGGAATTTCTTAAGAATGAAGAACCGGATTAAGAAATAACTCAGAATGCAAAATACTATTACGGAAAGAGCAAACAAATGGGCATGAGTTATGCAGAAAAAGATGACTAAAGAAACTTGTCTCGGAATTTTGTTTGCGGTCACATGATATTCTCTCATTAGATAACTTATTAACAAATATATCCTGATTCTTTAGACATCATTTACCATAAGTTTCACTGTTCTTCACTGGAAATACAAATCAATACTGTAATATTAGAAACATCATGTTATGAGTCCACGGGACTCCACGTCGGTACTAGTGTGACAATTCCCATGTCGGCAGCTGTCATGATTCTCTCATGTATTGCTTCCCAACTTTAAATGTTGTTTCTGTGCTTTAAAAAATAACATTAATGTGAAAAAAGAGTAACCAGCTGTAAAGGACATATCAAGACGGCATAACGTTTCCTCACAATGCGAACAGCATATATTGAGCGCTTGAGTTGGGCTAATTACCCGCAGCGCCACCACTCACTTAGCCCGCTGAGTCGTTTACGACTGAGGGCGTTGGACGTTTCCGCGATGTTTTCTTTTCCTTATCTTTTTCAAAATGCTTCGTCATTGTGCCTCTCGATGTTGCGTACGTAAACTTGGCACAAACGACCATATTTTTAATCAAGTTTTGGGTTATTTGACATGCCCTTTTGTTAGTTTCTGTTCAAAATTCACCTCCTTTGGGACTGCAAACGGTCATCGAAGCTTCACTTGTGGTCTTTCAGCTACACCGTAGTGACCAATCATTCTACTACGTGCACTGGCCTAACAGAATCAAAATTTCTCTGTCGCTCAAACATGTTTAAAAAAACCTACAATATTCCTCGAAACCACTCGTGCCCGTTGGAGGACATTTTAAACGCTCATGGTATTCCGAGTTCCTTCTCGGACCGAACTGCGCCATCGGCTTGCCGGTCCCGTTCTGTTTGCAGGCGGCCTGTAAACACTTTCCTCTTCCGGCGCTCGCAGACGGCGCTGGTTGTTGCCCCGCGCAGAGTCAACACAACGCGGCCGCCGAGCTGTCTGCGGTGGCCGGCCCTCGAGCGGGCGGCAAATGACTCTGAAGAAGAGCCTCCAGCAGCCAGCGTCACTGACGCGCGCTTATGGACGCGCACTCGTAAATACGCGAGCGGCTACAACAACCGACGTTGGCTGCGATGACTCAGGGCTGTTGCCTCGGCTAAATGTGGCGTCATAACTAGAGACCGGAAAAATATGTAGTATTAAACGTCAAAATATGTGCATAAATATGTAATGAAAACTGTACGAATATGTAATAAACGTGTAAAATCCGATATAATATGTAATATTAAAATTCACTAATTAAACACCATTTACTTAGCAAGAAAATTATATTTAGAAAAACTGCTCACTTTACATCATACAACTTTCTCGTCAGTAGTAAAAGCTTCATCTATTGTAATCCACGACCGTCGTTTAGCAGAGCGTCGTTTAGCACACACTGGTCAGATCTACGACCAGCAAAAATACATTGTAGCATCTTCATCGAAATGTTACACGTCGGTGATCGCAAATTTTTCTCGGAAATTAAGGTTACAAATCCAAAACGCGGTGTCAATGATATTTTGAACACCTAGGTTTCCCCAATAATATAGGACAATTGCTGACTTTTAAAAAATACATCTTTTAACAAACAAATATGGAATTAAATTGAAGAAAATTAATAAAATATATTGTAAAAGCAGTAAAATATGTAATATAGTACTGAATATATAAAAATATGTAACGAAAAAATTCGATATTGTATTAGGAGGGCAATGATTTGCCAAAGTTACAATTTTGAGAACGGTAAGTAGAAAGACAAAAAATATGTAATTACATAAAAATTCCGATCACTAGTCATAACAGTCGCCCTGTTCAAAATTAGTGACGTGCATTTCAGAGACTTGAAATGCACTCGGGAAATAGTTGGCGGCGCGTGCTGAAGGGATGCTTCACAAGAGAAAAGGGGACATTTTGGCGACGAGGAAACGTCCGGACGTGAGCTGCCATGGGGGGCAGCCTCGTGGACCCCGGTGGATATACGGGACGGAGGAATGCGGCTGACGGAAGGGGCATTATGACGCAGTTCCGGAGCCAGGCCAGAAAGTATATGAGACGCCCCCGGACGAAACTCCTTCTTCTGTTTTTTCGGCTCGTCCGTAGGTCGTCGTGGGTGGTTGCCACGTCGGTGTGCTGGCGACGGAGGCAAGGGGAGGATGCCGGCGCGCGTGCATCGTGACGTGTGGCGAGCGGTCGTGGTGACCGGATGAGTTCCTTCTAGTAACGGTCGGTTATAAAATCCATTGTTAAATTTTGTAAATAGGAATTTCAGGTGTCGGTGCACATTGTGAATAAATATTCAATATTTTTCCAACCGTTCACTTCTGTGTATTTTTGTTACGGCCCCGGCCATGACGCCACAAAAGTCTCTGTTCGGGAGATCATCGGCTGGATAGCCAATTTCCGATATTACATACATAGCTAGGTCGAATTCAGCCGCTGTATGGAGGAGAATTCTATCGGCGAGCTGCTCTGATAGGCAAGTTTTTTGTGATTATCCGATCAGTACTTGGCGAATGCCGGAGCAGTTCACTAACAAACGGGCCATGGACCCCATGGGATCTTTACTTTCTCTTCCTTCTCCTATCCTCTCCCCCTTATATACAGACACTACACTAATACCTATCGAGGATCTACTTGCAAAACCTCAAACGTCAGTTTTAAGTAATTTTTCAGGACAGCCAAAAAACTGAGTTGAACTCCATAAGCCAGTAAAACATTGAGTAGTTTCCATCACCAATAAAGGGCACTACTATACGGTTTTGCCTTCTGAGAGCTCCACGTTCTGCGCCAAACAGCCAGATGAATCCCACGGTACCAAAACTCCATTTTCGTCAATTTCAGACTTATGATGTTTTGCAAGTAGGCCATCGATATGTCGTGAGACCACACAAGAACTTGCGGTTTGTCCTGGCGGTGGTACCCGGCTGGGATACATACCGGGAGAGGTAACGCCTCTCCACCAAGCGAACGTGTTGGTTGGCGCTGGTTCTCGTCATCCGCAGGGGAAGAATCTCCTCCACCTCCCGTAACTAAACATTCACTGTTTTAACGGGACTGTACTGCGATTAAAACAGATTGTTCCTTGACGGTCACAAGCTGACAGGAGAAGGGGGGCACTGTCATCGAATTGCGAGCTTCGTTACGAACTAATTTTTTGGTATTGAAGCTCCCGATTGGTTGACAATGTCCTCATCTCTTTTCAGCTCGTGACACTGATTAGGGAGTGTTGGAACTGATGATTGGTGTCTACGTTATAACATTTGAATTGCTTTTTAAAGGCTTTTGAACTTTGTTTGGAAGGAAATATCAACTTTTTGGTTGCAGGATTAATTGCTAGTTACGTTGAGGGTTAAGCTTGACGTATACACGGCAGTCGTGATGGGCACATTTTTGCGCAGTTTGCATAACAGGTAAATTTATTAAATAACCCCCCTTAAGGATAAGTGTTTATCAACGTGTTCTCTAAGTACTGCGTTCTCAGGCAGCTCCAAATGGCCGCGATACTTGAGTTTTCGAGTTCCACCTGACACTCGCTCAGTACGGCAGTGGTGTGAAAGTCTCCTACTGGTGGCACTGGCACGCTTCTTAGCACCGTGGCATGTCACGAGCTTCTCAGCGCAACTAGCGTCGGAAAAAGAAACTATCAGTAGTAACCCCACTATTTTCAAACTTGGTGGAATCGCTCGTAAAAAAGAGGACATGCACATAAATATAAATGTAAAAATATAAATAAAAATAACAACAAACGTTTTTAAATGTTTTTATTTAAATCCCGCCCAATCGTATTTCATGTGTAAAGCGCAAAAGCGTTCAGGGTGACTTTGACTGCCTCCCTAGTGCTCTCTTGTGGCGAGGTGATACACTGCCTGGATGGATGATTTCGTCGTGTTCCCTGTGTCAAGGACTCCTGCTGGTGGCATTGATCTTGACATCACCGCAGTGTAGTCTCAAAGTGTCTATGACAAAACAAACAAAACAAAACAAAATCTTACAGTTATCTATGGCAAAACAAAACAAAATCTAACGATTTCGTTTTGTTTTGAACATTATTTATAACGTTCACTTCTGGTGCACTCTTTAGTCCTGTTTGTCTGTTCAGTGACCACCTCTCCCTCTCCGACACGATTCAAACAGCAATTAATATGATCACTGTTAATTAAACCCTCATCTGACCTTTCGATGGAGGCTAATTATCCAGGCTCTCTCTGGTGTAAAAATGAGCAAATAAACGAATCCGCACGGATCACACATGGAGAAACGGCAGTTTTCAACGAAACCCTGTCATTGCGGGAAGTGATTTTTCATTCAACGGGGAAATGATTTGCGAACTGGCACTACACTGTCTACTTTCCTTTTTTGCTGCTGCAACGAAAACATTGCAAAATTACACACACATTCTGATCGCGAGAATCCAATATGTTTGACAGATTTTTGTGAGATTTACTAATGTATCGACTTATTAATTAAAAATATTATGTTGCAATGTAATATAATTATTTCGTCAATTACAAAAATGTGTTTGTGTTTTATATTTTAAAATACGATGCAGCATGTTTATTTGTTGATTTTTTTAATACTCTAGATCACAAGCGCCCAGTCTGTAAACTTCGTGTTTAATTCACTCGTACCACAGTCAATAACACGCAAATTTCAAACATCTTCTTCCCCTATTTTCCTTTTCTACTCCTTCTTTTTCTCGTGGCTGCGGGTTTTTGTCGATGAAGTCTATATCAGGCGTGGCTCGTCATTAAAGGCTGTGAGGCGGAGCCTCCCCTATAAAAATCGCCGCCCAAAAGAAATATACAAATATATTTGTAAATGAATTTATTTATTAATAATGTATTTCTGAGTTATGTTATATAACAATCATATCAAAAATTTTCTTTGTCGGTTTGTTAAGCATTTGAAGCTGTTGACAGGGAAGAGAAAAGCATTAGGCTCCCACTTCGTTCCGCCATAAGGCCAGTGTAAAACGACGAGCCGTGACGTCATGCATTCACTGCACGGGCTTATGGGCGAACGAAAGGCTGCCGCCTGGCAGCCTTTAAGCATGGGCAGAGCGTAGGGCCTGGCGTCTGAAGGGAGTGCTCACCAGATTGCAGTACTATACAGCTCAGTGTGTAGCACAGAGTTTCAACTAGTAGTTCAAAATCGCCCCGCCAAATTCAGAACAGGGCCCCCTGCTGTCCCTATAAATGAAAACCTAGTACTGCCCTCCGAATTAAAGGACCCCCCCCCAAGCTATTAAACATTTGTAGCCTTCCTCATTTAGAAAACCACGAGCCGCGGCTGTTCTATAGATCTGCGCATCCAACTGAACGCGCCGCTTCTCTGTTTTTGCAAGTCGCATGTCAGTCGGGACGCGAACGCGCCTTGTCCCCGCGTTGCTGCTCAGATACATTCCACGGCTGTTCCGCAGCGTTTCCTTATAGCCTCGAAACAACTGAAGTATCCTCGCGATTTCATCTCGCCTGTTTATTTGTTTATTTATTTGGTCAAAAACAGTAAAAACTGTATATGACGTATGGGGGAAGAGATTATCTGCGCACATTTTCTTGAGGCTCAAAATTAAAAACAAAACAAAAAAACGCGAAATTAGTAACATTTGAAAAACTAGAAAAGAATTTAGAAAAATTATTATTTTAGAAAATAGAAATTAGAAAACTTTTTGTTCCCGAGTTATAGAAAATCAGTTTCAACAGTAACTGAACTGCTGATTTAATTTTTCCGCTTTGCTAACAAAATAGTAACGAACATCAGTTCTACTCCTATCACTACAAGCAAAAGTAGTGCTCAACAAAACGTGCGCAGTGAAGCTACATTTGCCTGTGTTCGCCCGCCTGCACACGCGAACGCCTTCTGACGGCACTGTGGGACGCTGTGAAACTGGCTTGACAAAATAGTCTGCGTCGGTCAGAAGTGTACAAGATACTATTCTAGAAAACGTGGCAATTTCTTTTTTGAAACCGCTCTCGACTTTTATAAAATTGTTACATGTACAAACACGTTCCGTGATGAGAATTGGCATGCGCTCTATACACAGTCTGCGATTAATAACACAGAATCGATGATCTCTCCCTCTTGAAAAAATATTCCGAATGAAGTAAAGTTGACTTCATTATTTCTATTCAAGGGCAAAAAATCGTCAGTGGGTCGCATCACTTTTCTATGGTGCAAAAGAATCCTTGGAGAATCTCGTCAGAATTATATTCCTCTGATTACATTTCAGCCTTACGAAATCCCGTGTTCCACCAAACAGACAGCTAGGATATTACTAGCTGAGACCAAAATATGATGAGAAAGTTTTTTTTTCTCAAGTACATTTATGTTTGTATTGTATACTTAATAGTGCATACACTGTGTGTTCAGTGGAATCGTATTCGTTATATCACAGTGGAAAGTTTCCACTGTGGCGCTCTTCAGGATCTGCGGCCGACGTCAGAACTTACACGCCATAGTTAACTATTTACTTTCGCGCCGTGGATGACGCGAATCGGGTTACTGTTTTCAGCATAGGTATCATCACAAAGACGAATACTAAGGGTCATGAATCTTTTTAGACTTCTATCCGCAATTTACCGAAAAAATAAGCTTTGCACAGTCTTTTTTGCGCTCCTGTGACACTTGCTTGTTTCCACGTATGCATCTCCTTTGTCGTATGAAAACAAGTTTCTCATCATAAATAATAGAATTTACCATACATAAATATGTGTTTGCCAATCTACAAAATAGTATATACAACTTCAACAGCAAGTGTGTTTTAAATAATACTAAGTCGATTTGAGTGTACTTTACGTAATTGTAATTTCTTACGTAATTGTTTAATGCTTAGAATTGTTGCTAAGAAGGATAAGTGATCTTTGGTACTCACTTAATTCGGGGATTAACAACTACGTTCATTTTCAATTCGCGAGATAATTTAGGGTATTATCAAGAAAATGAGGGGGAATAGTGGGTTATATAGCGATGCATACGTGTTTTCTGGGTGAAGCACAGTGTGGTCCTAATTGTACATTCAGAGCGGAGTTAGATAATAGAAGTTTTATTTCTTAATATAATTTAATATTTAATGAATCAATCAGTTTTTATATTATTATCATCATTATTATCATTATTATTATCATTTTACCATTCATTTTTATTATTGTACCATTATTATTATTATTATTATTATTATTATTATTAATATTATTATTATTATTATATAATGTGTTAGTTATATTACCTTAGTTATATAATTAGTTGTCACCGGGTTATATTCAATTGAAGTTAAAAAAAATTAATCTTTATTTATAACATTTCGCCAAGCTGAACCATGAAGTACTCTGTTTATTTTTCGCGTGCGAAATACATGTGATGTGACATCAGTGTAACGAAGTTTGTCCATCTGCTTCGGCAGCGTGTTCCAACGCAGATGGCTGCTCGCATGAACACACATCGCAGCACCCGGGTGCCGGTTAGCGGGATGAACGTCTGTCGCCTCGCGTTGCTCCGCCATTTTATGGGGCCGTGCACTGCGATCGCTGCCATTTGCGGTGGGCGGCACGCGATTCCCATCCCGAGCCGAACCGGGTCACTCGGCGCCGCGCCGACCTCCGCTGGTATCGACTGATTCGTTCGCCCCGGTCAGATGTTGGGATGCAGATTATTGCCTGCGCAATACTGTGTTTGAATCTGTGCAATTGAAGAGCTAATTTCGAGAGGGTCCGTTCTCCTTTGTTTTCTGGTTTGACGTGTATACAATCGGCTCCGGTTGTAGCGAACTGGGATACAGTAAACTATCGGTTGTGGTGAACCTAAGTCACGGGTCTCATTTCAAATGAGCGTAAGATTCGGTTATAGTGAACACTGAACCTCCGTAATAGTGAACGTAGGAAATACGTTTAGGAAATTAATTCCCCTTGGAAAACAAGTATCGCCTGAGTGTCACAGATTGCAATACGAGTCAGCTTGGAAAACATATTGTCGCTAAAGGTCTTAAACGAATAATTCTGCTCTGAGATGCAGGCAAAAGGCATTGCAGGGTGTCAAGACTTCATTACGATACTTAGACACAGAGGACAATGCAGAATCAAGTAGGAGAGAACACGAATTCGGAGATAGATCTAATGAAAAATGTAGAAAGCAAACAATTAAAAATAATTTATTTTTAAGGTAAAATAAATGTATTGAAATTTTCAGTCGTGCTGTTAATGTATTTTGCTGTATCTCTTGATTAATAAAATAAATCATTGTGGAGAAATTCTATTTAATTTTGTCATCATCGGATATAGCGAACCAAAAATGTTAGTCTCCAGAAGTTCACTACAACAGGAGTCGACTGTATTCTTCTGAGGCTTTTCTGTGGCGCTGCCGGATGTGTTAAAAATGGTTAGTCCCATGTTAAACGGCACCCGAAACCATTGAATCTTATCTTGAACTCTCAGGTTCAAAGTGGCAACTTTTTCTTCCTGAAAGATTGTTTCATGAATGTACGTCACTTTGGAGATATGCTGTTTGTGGGAAATTTTCTCTTAAATGATAAATGAAATACAGACCAACAAGTAAAAAACAGGATCGAAATGTACTGTAAAATGATGGACACTTAAGTTTCATATATAACGATAAAAAATGATGTATTCGAGAATGCTATTTAGTAAAATCTTCAGCTAAAAGAGGGGTGAAAAGGAGCTGTGGATTTTATTGGTATTGTTTAGTACCACCTCTGTTTAGTATTCCACCTTCCGTTTAGACTTACTGGCTATCTCCATGAGATATCTGAATGTGTTACACACGTAATTGTGATGTTACTGTTCTCGTAAATGATACAAACAACGATCAGCAGAAACACTAGGAAAGTGACGTAATGAAACGCTCAGATTCACATCTTTTCTGTTTGACATTTATTTGTTGGATGTTGTTGATGTTTGTTGCTGTAAAAGGCACGACGAAAAGAGAGCTAAAAAGAAGCCTTTAATATACCTTAGATCGCATTTATCCAGTTTAGTAAGAGCTGTATTTCAAAACAATAGTAAAATATTCGCATTGTTTCCTGGATTTCCCTCCCAAGATTTTAATGTTGTGAAGAAATCAGTAATAAAATGTATTGCAGTTTCACTTTGTGACACTTTATTAATATTCATTTTGTCTCATTACAAAGTGTGTAGCATTGTAAATAATATTTATTAGGGTCATTCCATATTGAATCAACATAGTCATTTTACATCACCATCTCAGATTCAGAAGAAATTTGACACATAGGTAGTATGATTGAAGAATAAGAAAACTACACATTTTGAGTAAAATATTTCCACCCGTTTGTCAAATACCGCCATGTTAAATTTTACAAAATTGGGTTCCCGTAAATTTTTAAATTTGTTGTAGGACCTCTCCAAATTAAGATAGACAGTTGGAACAGGTGACAGTTTTCAGCTTTCTTCATGGCCTTTTATATGATATACAACTCGATAGGGGTTGGGTTCAAAACTTTTTTCAAATTTGAATATAAAATTTAATTTTGAGTTTTTTTCAAAATTCTCACCTTCAAAAAAATTGAAAAAATTCTAAAATAATCCGTATATGTTTCCAAACAGATGGTGCAAGTTTAAACATGGGACTGCAATGGGTTCATATGGTAATCTTTACTTAAAATGCACAATATTTACTTACTAGATTTTTCTGATTTAAAATGCATTTTATTTCAAATTATGAGACCTAGTAGCTGAAAAATGACACCTGGTCCAGTTCTCTATCTTAATTTGGAGAGGTTCTACATCCATTTAAAAATTTCCGGGAACCTGATTTTGTAAAATTTTACATGTCTGTAGTTGACGAACGAGTGGAAATATTTTATTTTAAATATATTAAAATTTATAGTTCTCTTATTCTTCATACTACCTATTGCCAAATTTCATCTGAATATAAAATCGTGAGTTACAATATTAATTAAAACTGTGTTGATTTAATATGGAATGACCCATTAGCACTGTAAACATTTCGGACAGCATTTTCAATCCTATTGACTAAGTGTTTCTATCAAGTAGTGGTTCAAGTATGGTCATTGTTTTAAAAAAATTATATCCGACAGAATTTTTGGTATATTTGAACACAGAAATGCATTGAGCCATGTTGTTAGTTCAGGTTATATTCAGATCTACATTTTTTACAAACAATTATTCCCGATAAGTTAGTGAAATGTAATTATTAATAGTATGAAAATAAATAAACGAAAAAGTGGACGAAAAGTGTTTGGTGTTGTGACTCCACTAATTCAAAAAGAGCTGTTTTCAAATACTTTATTTCGAAGGGGTAGAGAACGTAAACTGTTTAGAAAGTTGACCTAATTTTCCAGGACAAACGAATTTGCTTAGGAAATTGATAGTCAATCCGGTCTTGCCAAATTATTGCAAGAGTATTAATTGTAAAAGTATTTAATGTATAGAGGATATCAAGTTTCTGTCTACGTTTCGAGAATATAAAAATCCAAAACAAACCATCAAAAATCGAAATGTACACCACTTGAATATTCAATGATCAAATACTCAAATAATCAATATTTATGTTATTGCACCGTAAGGATAATTGATTCGCCATCGTCTCCAGAGCCTCGTCTGTTTCTTGGTAGACACCCCAGAGGGTGAATAAATGAGACGTTTCTTGAGAGTGAAGGAAGGCGGCGGGTTAAAGGGTTAGACGTCTCTGCCTCGAACTTCCGCTGCGACAAGTTCCCGAGGACGACCCAGTGCCCTCTGTCGAGTCGGATGGCGTCGCGCTGTTTGACGCGCGCGCCCTGCGATAGATATTTATTAGTTCCGCAGATAGGTTTATGCAACCTGGTGGTGGAACACTAAAATTTACATATTATAATTAGGAATTAAATACAATGTAACTTAAAATTATTTTAAGACAACAATGTTAACAATAAATGGATTAAAAACAATAACTGCATTAATGCTACATTTATGGTGGTGCTGTACAGATAATTTATACTAACATATACGACATTTTATACACTGCACTCCACTCCACTTCACTTCACTTCTCGACGCGAGCACCGTCTTGCGGCGCTCCGTGCTCCAACGCTACACGACTTGGAGCCTCGATAGAGAGTTTTTGCACGCCACAGCGGACAGTACTATCGAACTTATGCGCATGCGCAGTTCAAGTTTCGCTTCACTTTTGTGCATCTGCGCATGCGCAGATGATCGATAGTGATTAATGTTCGAGGTGCCAAAAACTCCCTGATGTCTCACTTAGGTCGCTCAGGTTGGTGATGCGACTTCGATCTCAGAACATCGATGTTACCAAACATCGACCGGGAGAGGTAGCTCAGGGATGTCATTGTAGTGCCTTTGACCGGGAGGCCCCAGGTTCGAGTCTCGACGGTGGCAGGATTTTCTACACTAGCTTGTCAGCTAGGTCGAATTCACTCGCTGTCTGGGGGAGAATTCTAGCGGCCGGCTAATCTGATCGGTTGTTTTCCCTGGTTTCTCCTATCACCACCAGACGAATGCCGGAGCAGTACCCATCCAAACGGGCTGCTCTCTTTCTTGTCCTACCTTCACCCTTTACTTATACACTTGTACACTTGCATGCACTACACTACGTCACATGCCGGTAGAGCGGTCGGGAGGTTAGAACTTGTCACCACGGCTGGGGTGGGGCTCCGCTGGTGGGAGATACCTGGTTGAGGGGGAAACCCCGCTAGTCGACGGTGGGTCGGCGCCGGATCTCGCCATTCAGGTGGGCAAAAGCACGTCCACCTCTCCGGGAAGACACATGTACTACACGTACGGGACTAATTACCTTATCAGTTGACGCGTCCGGAACCAATAATCAATAAAAAGAATTCTAAACTCGATGTTTTTATACAACGATGTTAAAGCTGATTTAGTAATCTATAACATTAAATTCATACAGAACAATATTGAGATCATTTATTAACTATTGTGTATGTCTTCAGTTTAAAAGTGTACCTTTATTTTAGTTATTCAACGGAAATAATTGTTGTGTTAACGTTTTAATAAGAGAAATTTAACAATAGTACGATAAGACAAATTATTAACACTTTAATATAATTTTGCAGAAATAATAACAATAAAAGTAACAACAACTTGGCTAAACTCCCAGGTCATTCGAAACACTGGAAAGTGCTAGAAATTGCTTTATTTGGAACAGCCCCACATTTTGCGCAAAGTATTGTAGAAGCACCGACATTCCTTAGATCTGCTGCTTTGGTAGCTGGTCTGGGATTTGTTCCGCAAAATTTGTGTAACAACTTGGCTAAACACACCGGTCGTTAAAAAGCCTGGAAAGTGCAAGAAATTGCTTTACATGCAACAGCCCACATTTTGCGCAAAGTACAAGTCCTTGTATTGTAGAGGCACCGACAGTCCCTAGATCTGCTCGTTAGGTAGCTGGTTGCAACCTGGAGTAAATTTTATATTTAGCCTACTCATAACATCTTTAGTCGTGATGTAGAGGAATAATAATAATAATAATAATAATAATAGTAATAATAATAGTAATAATAATAGTAATAATAATAGTAATAATAATAGTAATAATAATAGTAATAATAATAGTAATAATAATAATAATAATAATAATAATAATAATAATAATGAAGTAAAAAGTGGGAACATATATACAGTGTCACTCTCACACAAGTGAATTGCGACAGTTTTATTTGCATCCTGTACTAATTGGTTTCGTAGAAGAGCGACAAAGCCTCCCCCGATCCCCACCAAACTTCTGTCGTGGAACTTCCAATCCGGCCCTGCCTGCAACCGTTTCCAACACGCCCGGGGCTGTCGGTCTGCCGCGCGGCGTCCGCAGCGCTAGCGGTGCCCCGCCGCCCCCGCCCCCGCCCTCGCGCCCCCTCCCCCTCTCCCCCGCCCCCGCCGCCGCCTCGCGCGCAGAGATTACGTCCTTGTTATTGTTAGCTAAGCCCGCGCCGCTGTTTGAACAGGGAGGTGGTCCCGCAAACAGCGAACCCTGCAACAAGTAGGCACCCCGCCCTGCCCCGCCTCGCCCCTCGCCATGACCCCAGCCCCGCTGCCTTCGCCCCCGACCTTTTCTTGCCCTGCAGACACTGTTAAGAGCGAGAGGTAGAGAAAAGTACTACTCATTTTTTATTTGAGTATTTAAATAGTGATTACTTATTTTATTTGGTTAATTGTATGTACATTATAATTTTATTCAAACACAACTTTGTTTCTGTATATGAATTGAAACAATTTCATTAAAAAGAACCAATCGAAATGTTGTCTATACTTTTTACGTGTTTAAATTATTCTACTTGAAATACTTTAAAATATATACTCAGTGACGTTTAAAACTTTAAAAATTACGTGCGCATACATTTTATAAGGCTAAAATAAATTCACAAATACTGTTTTGGAGCCTTTATATTTGATATTTTTTTCTCTATGCAATTTAAGGGGCAGGGGTACTAGGGTGCATGTCACTGCCCAAACGAAGTCCAAAAGTGTACCCTGTGTTGTGCATCACAATTTTTGGATATTTTTTGAGCGATACTTATTATTGTTGAAATGGTGTGGCATCATGAACTATATCCCCAGAATACATCAATATTTCGCAACATTATCCATCAATTTGCCACATTAATAAAACATTCAAAGCGTATGCATAAACTGATATTTTGACCGTCCGAGTTTCGTGGAAAAATTGTTTCGAATGACTGTGGTGAGTGTTTAGTAACTCGAAAACCGTATGTAATCCATTTACATAAAATTATGTAGCTATTAAAAAGTTATAGGTAATCTAACGTGCGATAGATAACGTTTGAGATAACTAACGTGCAATAATAATGTTTGATATGACACAGTTTGATATGGCGCAGAAGGCCTAAGAAGTTTATATCGCAAATAACTAATGTAAAACAGGAATTACTTTCTTGCACATTCCTTAAAATTGATCAGCTTCCGTTTTGAATGTTTTGAAAGGCAATCATGCTTCCTAACAACATTGTTTTCGTTCTTTGTATGACATTGAATACCGTCTAAAAAACTGTCAAGGTGCTGTCGTTCGTCTATTGTTTTCTCACCTTTCCCCCTCTCCTCAGTTTCCACACTTCTCTTCTCTGTGCCCTCGGCTTGTCTCCGTCTTTTCCCGTACCGATCTCTTGTTCCACAGGGCAAAGCCAAAGGGCACATTTTCTGTCTTTCATTCTTTCTTCCAGTTTTCTCGATCCCAGGTCGGAGAAGAGATTCTGCAGTGAGTGTTTGTTCTGTTGTAATGCTGGTCTGAGATTCTCAGAATTTGGTATTTCCTCTGCGATGTTTCAGAATGTCTCTCATCCCATTCGTTTTTTTTAAAATTTTAATTTAGTTGTCAGTTTAATTAAATTTGTGTCATTTTCTCGGAATTCATCCAGTTTTATTTTAATTTTCTGATATTTTTTGTCAAGTTAATTATCTTTGTACTATACCATGAGCCCCAACCGATCTCGTCCATGCTTCTCTGTCTCTTCTCTTCTGCTTCCTTTAGGACATCATTTTTCATGACTTTTTCTTCTCGTTAATTTTATTAGAATTTTCTGGAAATTAATTTACATTTGAGACTTACGAAACAATTGTAATAAGTTTTCATTTCCCAAAAAAGTACGAACAGAATTGTCCATGCAAACTGTGTTTGGCAACTATTTATTCTCATTTTATTAAGTCGCTTCTCCCACGATATTAACAATATTTTATTTTTTTACAGGTGGGCTGTTACTTCTTAGTATTTTTCCGAGGAATTTAGGAACAGAAAAATGGGGAATGCTGGTGAGTTTATTGAATTTTGATTTTTTTATATGGATATTACTTCTCTTATACTAATGTACTTATATTGCGAATCGACACTTGTTGATGGATACTGAGTTAGAATCACAGATGCGGAGGAATTGAGGAATTGAGGAACCCGGAATTATAAAACAAACAAACAAATGTGTCCTGGAAAATGAAACGAATTCGAAATAGTTTTGAAAGTTTAAGTTTTCGTGTCGGTATTGACAGTTTTACTGCAGTTGCTACTAAAAGTTTTGCATCTTATTCAGAAACGTGAACCTTGTCAAAGGTTTTCTATCAACAGAATGGCCAATTCATTGACCATGAATATTGAACCAAAGATAACGTATTATATTTTCTTCTTTCTTCTTTGAATAGAAGAAGATTTTCGAGAACACTTTCAATCTAATAGCCTAATGATCAGAAATGATTGCAATTAATATTTATATTTCATCTAATTTCTTTTGGTTTTTTACTGTCCATAAATAGGAATTCGCGGTCGAGAATCTGATTAAAACTTTGCAATTTCGTACACATTCGGAGCATTGACCCATGGTTGCAACGGTCCAAAACAATAGCGCAAAATCGCAAATGGTGTAGTGATCACGAAATCGCTGGTCGATTTACCAGATATCAACGCAATAGATTTTTCTTCCGGGCTCGTGACAAGCTCTTTCATCGACAAGTCGATGCAATATCGATAATGCACTGAAATACAACTTCGTGCTAATAAAGGTGACGACCTTACAAAAAAGTTTTTCTCTTTAGAAAATGTTTAGAGTAGACTACCATTTATAGTTGAACATAAATTCACAAAATGACCATACATTTTTACATATATTTTAATTATTTTATTATACTATTCTTTTATTATTTTCAATCTACGTTATTCCTTGTAAAATGTTAAAACGTCAATTGTTCATGCAAACTTTAATTGAATATTTAGTACTCTGTACATATTTGTTTTCCCTAAGGAAATTTGTTTATTAAAATAAAATTCTACCTGACATGTTGGAATAGCATAATTACGGCTTCTGTCGCTATTGATGTGCCACTCACTGGTTAGGTCAGTATTTCAAAATGCTGTTATATGTTTAAAAATTATTTCAGACTTTTCTGCTTCAAAATTCATTTACTAAAATATCATCATTGTAATATTTTAATCCTAATCTTTCATATTATGGCAATATTGACATAGTGTACGTAAGTATTACGACCTTCTGTATACCGTCTAACTTTCCCCCAACACAAGAACATCCAGTGAATAACCCAGCTGCTCATAACAAACCTCGCGTTTTACTCCGAGTCAAAAATACATAATTACTACGGCGCACGAAACTTCAAATTACGTTTTGTGACTTTAATGCGCAGCGGGGCTCAAAGCGAAAGTAATTTGATTTCATGCCGCGCTAGTTTTGTAATTACATTAGGACAAGCACAAGGATGTTTTTTTAGTTTCTGAATGAAAATTGTACATTCAATTTTTGCTGCAGTAGTGCCCTCGCCCTTCTATCCACGCTGACGCAATTCTAGACATCACGAACCTTTCGGATGCTGAAGAACTATCCCTTTAAAGCAAAATCGTCAAATGAAATTCCGGATTTCGGTATTTTAAATAGAACAATAAACTAATTCTAAGGACACACATTATTTTAAAATATATTTATACTTTTCGATATGTTGTTATTTTTTCTATTAATAAAATTCTATTTAGCTAGCAGATATTTTCAATAATCGTTATAATAGTTTGTCAAATTCATTATTATACTTTTAAATGAACTCATTTCCTCCGACCTATTAAATCAAGAAAGTGTATTGGCAATTGTGGGAACAACCTCAGCATCCCTAATGACATCGAGCCACACGAAGCTTCTCATCAGTAATTATAATTGTAGTTAGAAAACAAATGTCAATCATGGCCATACGTAAATGTAGAAATGATTTATTTTGATTTTAATTCTTTTATTTCTCTAAAATCAGTAAAAACCGTACGTGACATGGGGGGGGGATATTTTCTTGAGCTCCAGTATCCATACCCCATTTTTACTGTAAACAGCTGAATGATGCTAAAAGTACCAACATCGCATGGTTACCTTCATTTTTAAACTAAAAGTTTTCACTCACGAAAAATAGGAAACTTATTTGCAAATTAATTTAAATCTAAACATCTGACATTGATCGTGAACGAGAAACATACTTTCCAGTGAAAATTGTCCCAAATTATCGCCATCCGAATATGTGTAATACCTAAATGTGCATCTTGTGAAAACACTGATGTTAAAAAATATAAGTACCATAACATGTTTATCATCTGGAAAAGCAAGGAACTCGAGATAGAATTTAAAAAATGGGATGGTCAGTAGAAAGAAACTTAGTGATTTTAGTCAACATTAAAATGTTCATAGACAATCAATAATTCAATCAACTTTTCTGAAACCTGTTGGAGCGTTTTGCATCATTCATTGGAGCATTATATACAATTCCAATATTTAAATTATTTAATGATTACGATCAAAACTCTTCAGACATATCCCTAATTCTTCCTGGTGAGTTACAAACGATCATTCTGGAAATGCTCTTGCAAGCACCTTCCATCTTGGTGCATTAGAGCCCTAAGAAATAACAACAAGATGGCGGATTCGTTGGCGCTTTTGACGGCAGAAATTTCGGAAAGCCAATGTCTCTGAAAGTTTTCATGTTTATGATTTCACGCTTCTCTTATTTTGCGAGGAAAAGGCTGAGTATTAAAGACTGTCTTGAGTGAGTGTAGTAGGCACCTTGCAATTGAAGGAAAGGATCTCCTACTTCAGTTTTTGAATGCCTCGTATTTTGCGACTGCGAATTGCAGATGAGCTCCCCGCTGTATTTTGCCATCATGGATTGGCATATATGTCGTTGCGCTGCTACGAAAGGTCAGAGTTCTATTCACATGGTTGCGTAAAATGTCGATGATCCGTGATGCGTTTAAAACATCTGTGTTAACACTTTAACAATTACTCGCATAATGTTCTTTTGAGTCTGTTACATTACCTCCATCCGATTTTTTGTTAACCCTTCGACTCAGTTTCTCAAATACTTACGTAGACTCTGTTTGGGGTCTTTTTTTACCCCAATCCTTTTACACAACAATGTACAAGTATTGATGCCGGAAAGTTATTTGTAATTATTAATTGAGAAAACGTTTACAAAACGGAAATGGGCAAGTTTAAGATTTTTCTTGTAATTTAGATGTCAAATATAGCATTTTCTACTCCGTCCGCATAAAAATCAAATTATATCCAAAAAAGAAACAAACGTAGAAAACGGAAAAGATTGGAACATAAGTAAAACTGGACGTAAATAGCATATCTAAAAGGAGAAGTTCGTGTGAATAATTTTCAGGATGTTGTGAAACATAAATAATGTTTCAATAGTAGTCCAACAAATAGTCCGTGGGATCAAACAAGGACCCCAAACAGAGTCTAAAGGTTACGTCTCTATTGGTACATGGAACAAATTCAGAGATTCTTGCTTTTCTTCTGGTCACTAAATTTGGATTAACTCGCCCACCCAAGTTCTATGGTTTTTCTACCTACGGAAAGTAAATAAATAAATCATTAAATAAATAAACCGACATCATTTAAGATGTGAAAGCATCTTAATGAGTTTGAGTATGCGACATTTTTTGTGAGAAAACGTTTTACATGTGTTTGGGGAGGCGCTCCCGAATGTTTGTTTGTGTGTGTGAGTGTGTGTTGTTTGTGTGTGTGTGTTGTTTGTGTGTGTGTGTTGTTTGTGTGTGTGTGTGTTGTTTGTGTGTGTGTGTGTGTGTTGTTTGTGTGTGTGTGTGTTGTTTGTGTGTGTGTGTGTTGTTTGTGTGTGTGTGTGTTGTTTGTGTGTGTGTGTGTGTTGTTTGTTTGTGTGTGTGTTGTTTGTTTGTGTGGGTGTGTTGTTTGTTTGTGTGGGTGTGTTGTTTGTTTGTGTGGGTGTGTTGTTTGTTTGTGTGGGTGTGTTGTTTGTTTGTGTGGGTGTGTTGTTTGTTTGTTTGTGTGTGTTGTTTGTTTGTTTGTGTGTGTGTTGTTTGTTTGTTTGTGTGTGTGTTGTTTGTTTGTTTGTGTGTGTGTTGTTTGTTTGTTTGTGTGTGTGTTGTTTGTTTGTTTGTGTGTGTGTTGTTTGTTTGTGTGTGTGTGTGTGTTGTTTGTTTGTGTGTGTGTGTTGTTTGTTTGTGTGTGTGTGTGTTGTTTGTTTGTGTGTGTTGTTTGTTTGTGTGTGTGTGTTGTTTGTTTGTGTATGTGAGTGTGTGTTGTTTGTGTGTGTGTGTGTGTGCGGTCGCGTGTTGTTCGTAGTGGTGCCGTTACTGGAACTTTCAACAACCATGGTCGTTCACGACGGGCGCAATGCTCTCACACGTGCTCTGCAGTCGCCTGTTTACGATCTGTTCCAGTGCGTTGCGCGCTCAGTAGCGTCAACTGAGAGCGTTTGCCCTCTGCCTACGCACAAGATGCCGTTCTCTAAGTGCTGCTAAATATATCACTCTTGACCTTGGTCTCTTGCGTGTATCTTGTTACATTCTAACGTCATGATACTTAACACACACTTTTTTCGTATTTCGAGTACTTTTCAGCGTGTCGGTTTCACTATTGATATACTGCGTAAATAGTTTTGGTTTTGTTTCATGGAGCTGATATCTAGTACTTGGTATGAAAAACTTCGAAAACCTTTTTCACGCATTTATAATCTTTCTAATGATTATGGTGACAGCTGCAGTGGTGATATGATTACAGTGGTTATGGTGTAGTATGAAATAATTTTAGCATGCATCATTAGTTTTAATGGGTAGATCCTAATAGTAATATAGCACAACAAAAAATTATTTATCATCGAAACAATATCGATTCAAACCTATAAATATGTCTGTAAATAAAAATACTTTTTTTACCTTTTTAAAATTCATTAATCCGTTGCAAATACACGGGATAATCACATGCGTAAGAGAAACGCAAGTGTGGATTTTTTATTGATTTCACGTCAAAAACGGATAAAACCATGTGCTACGGGTAGAAGTGTACTGTGTACAGGTTTTCTTAATTCTGGGATCCCTACCCTAGTCCACATACAAGTTGAATTCTTAACACAAAGAAGTGGGCGTTTTTGGCAAGAATTGTTAATACAATATTCCTAAAATAAGAGGAAATGTGATAGGTAGACCTCGGAATTGTAGGCGCAAAAAAGTGATGATTTAGTCACCTAAATAGGTATCAAAATTATGAAGTGAGACACTACTATGCATAAAGGGTGACGTTTTAGGGATTTAAAATAGGTGACAA